>JASANB010001426.1:0-15260 GCA_030248155.1 Sabatieria punctata
AACAAATCATCTATATCTAATCGATTTTGGAATGGCCCGCCCTCACTTGGCAGGCACCCAACGGACACCCGCGGCCACCGAGAACAGCGGCTGCCTTCTGTGGCAGTTGCTTACATGCGTGGATTTGCTACGAGGAAATGGCCAGAAAGGATGACTTGTCGGTCGGTCAGTATTTGACGACGACGACGCAAACGTATTTTGACTTTACTGGCTGCTATACTTCTTCGATAAGCTCCGAGGCTTTACTCTTCTGACCAACTCGATTCGCCATGCCGAAATACTATCCCAAGAATCGGCCGATTCAGTTGCGGAAATCTTTGAAACTAAAGATTTTTCTTAAGATTGACCATATTTCATTTCATTGTTCAGATTAGTCACAATCATGGAAATTGGACTAAAGGTTGCACATTTACGCTTTTTGCCATATGTAGCCATGTGCTCGTGGGCAGACATACGTATCTGTTAATATGCTCAAGTGCTACGATTGTTTTTATGGACAACATAGCTGCCGCGATGCGCGTTTTTAATTTTTTCTTTTTTTATTCTGTCCTACAAGGTTCATTGAAAGTAAACGCTCAGCATTATTGATCTAAGGTAGACCGACTCACACGGACTAGTCATCATTCAAAAGATAAACTGAAAAGTATCTTTTGTCAATTTTATATAGTGATAGATAACCGTCTTTTGAAGAGAGTCACAGTCCTGGGGTTAGAACCCCAATCGTTCTAACTGTGCTCATTTAGTAAGGGTAATTATCTACCGATCCACAATTGAAAATGAAGGTACGCACTGCGCATGACTTTTGTAACAATATTTCTAAGGAGCCCGGGGGTAATGGGCTACTATTTCATGATATAAGGTAGTATTATAACTGGCATGAATCCTCCGATTGTAGATTTGCAACAAATACGATCAAACTGATACTAAACGACCGATTTCGATTTTCTGATTATTATTTTATACACCAACAATTAATTACTGCATGCATGCTACCTAACATTACGCGCCTTCAGAAACCTATTCTATGGATAAGCGGCCGACTACCCGCGGAAAATCCCCCGAGGAAACTTGCTATAAAACTCATGCGCGTAGAACGCACATTAGCCCGCAAGCGCGATTGGTGGAGAACTGCCCTAGCTACTACAGAATAAGCATGGTTAGAAAAATTCGGGTTCAAACCCCAGGACTTTAGCTTGCTTTGAATGTCGATAAGGCAAAAAAGAACGTTTCTGGCTCATATTTTTAAAGATAGCTACAAATTTTACCGTGTGAGTATGCCTACCTTAGATGCACATTTCTGCGCATTCACTTACAAAGTTCCATGAACAACAAATCAAAAAATAAAACGAATGAAAATACACGATTTTGACATCCACTAACCAAATCAATCGTAGCATTCTAACCCGGATGGATACATGGATTATGACAATGTGCTATCGGTTAGGCATATATGTAGCAATCTTCGTTCAAACCCCAGGACTTTAGCCTGATTGAAACAAACAATTGGCGAAAAATTATCTACAGAAGAAAGAAACACTACTCTGCGCAATGGGTACTCATGCCATTGCTTATAACGCGTAACGCGTACGCCCGGGCTCACTATCCCCGGGCGCCGAATTGACCCCGTACCCAAATAGGATAAGTGCGGTTCGCATCGTTTTGTTGGGTTCCTCAGCCTCCGTTTCGGTGTCATTCGTTTGTCTCGCTTCATTTCGCTGTTGTTTTGACTAAATTTCTCTCTGTTTTTCAGACGCTCGGTCGTTGGCGAACCATGTAAGTAATTATTTTCTTTCTGTTGACGCTCTGCCAGTCTAGTGCCGATGGACCTAATTTGGGTCGGTCTCCAGAAAATCTTCCAAAAACCTTAAAAATAGGTAAAAATTGATCCGGATTTTTACAGAACTGTACAGTAGGATGACTTTTACTGATCCTCTGCAAGTGTCACCATTCTACGGTACTAGTTGGACTTGGGTCGGCTGATTCCGAACAAGTTTTATCTCTCTAAGAACCTTGGCGTATGAGTTTGTGGCAGTTGTCTAAACTCAAGCTCTTTCGTTTCATAACTTGGAGTCTCAAACCGACCCAAGTTAGGTCCACTTTTTTGCGCAAAAACGTGCTACCGTAGGCGAAAGACAGACGCATTACTCGCGCACCATGAAGATCTGTTCAAAATGGTTTGGTGCGTTAGATAGCCCTTGAATTTGACACTTTTCTGTGAAACGAGCATTTTATAAGTCAATGTAGTAGAGAGTGAGAAAGTAAAAAGTCGGTTTTCCGACCCAATTAGGTCCACCTACTCTAGTGTATCCTATTACTGTTTCTGCTACGAGTCGTGTACGAACCGTACTTATCCTAAATAGGTACGGCGGCGCGGGGATAGTGCACCCGTCGCGTAATCTGTCACGCGACGATAGTTATCCAAAACGTTAAGCACGCTATTTCCGAGAATAATAGAGGAAAAATAGAGTGGATTCAAAATTCACGGGCGTCTGCTCTGTTCCCATCAAAAATAGAATGAAAATAGAGTGGGTAGAAAATTGGTTGAGAGCGATCGAAATTTACATAAAATTGAAAGACAGAGTTAAAGTTAGGTTAAAGTTGTTGTGTTCAGATTGCTTAGACTTAGGCTTCAGGCCAAGTGTTCAAGTTTAGATTTAGAGGAAACTTTTTGGAGGCCAAGTTTAGGCTGGAGGGAGAAGGTCAAAGAAGTTTTGGCAAATATAGGGAAACGAGCGAATTACCTACACTACAGTACCTATAGATTAAAAATTTCCAGCCACTTTTACTACTTTACTCAGGCTTCAGGCCAAGTGTTCAAGTTTAGATTTAGAGGAAACTTTTTTAAGGCCAAGTTTAGGCTGGAGGGAGAAGGTCAAAGAAGTTTTGGCAAATATAGGGAAACGAGCGAATTACCTACACTACAGTACCTATAGATTAAAAATTTCCAGCCACTTTTACTACTTTACTCAGACAGTTCGTTCTCGGTTACTTCTTTGTCGATCTGGCTCAAATTTTCAGCATTCATTAACAAGATAAGTGTACATGTATCATACATGGGCCGGAAAAATCCGGAGGGGTATGGAGACCTCGGGGCGGGGGGTCCCGAAAAAAATGGCCAAAAAACGCATATTTTGCCTTAAATAAGCGAAAATTTTCTCTCTCCGGGAGGGGGGTGGGGGTGGGGATATGGCCGGACGAAGGGGGCGGGATTGGCCGGCGAGGGGGAGGGGTATACCCCCACACCCCTGGCCCATGTATGGCATGTATTTTACAATTTCGAGGCGAAAATATTACAAGTGCTGCTGGTTCTGCAAGCCGAGATCTAAAAATCAGGGTGGTCCATATCATGTCATGTTTGTTCAATTGTCCCGCTTTTCCTGGAAAACTTATGGACGTTGTATTTCCGAGATAATGGCATTCTTCCTTTGAATGCGCTACTGCTTTGCTGGTTTTGTTTTGCTTGTTGGTTTTCTTTTACCTTACTTTGCATCCCAAGCGAGCGAAAGCTAAGAGCGTTGTTACCTCGGAGCCATTCCGTCCAGTCCAGTCGTCGTATGGCAGCCAGTGTTTTGGTAAGGACAGTGGTAAAGCCAGTTCGTGGCAAAAATGTCATCATTGTTCTGCACTCTTCTGTGATGACTGTGTTGCCGATATGCGTTACTCATGCTATTCTGATTCCAGCACTTTTATGTGTCAGAACTGTTGCATTGAGAAGTCTGTTATGTAATGTGTTGAAGAAAGCATTGTTTGTTGCTGAAGTTCTATCTATAGCACGTACGGTACAGTACAGTATGTAACGCCGGCACAGTTGGTGTGTTGGTGTAGTGGTTTAGGTCGCAAAGCCACTATGCGCGTGGTCGTGCGTTCATCCTCTCGGCGGGGCAAGTTTCTTGCCTCAAAGAGTTGGTTGTCGGCACAAAACCCAGGCCACGGAAAGCTGGTGACAGCGAGTAGGTAAATGGGAACGGACTGGAGCTGCCTAAGCACCTAAAGCTACAATAGCAACCACACCACACGTGTTGGGACATACGGGAACAGGGACGGCTACTATTGAGACCCGCTCAGACTGACACCGAGCATGTGTTTAGGCTAGTAGCGAAGGAAGGGTAGGATGTGGGAGTGCGTGATGGGCCCGTAGTAGCGTGGTCTACAATGTACGCAGGAGCTACGACGGCCCCGCCCCGACAATCCATCCATAGTTATATAATATAACCATACATGTAACAGGGGGGGTCTGGGGGGGTCTGCCCCCCACCCGACTTAGGCCAGACCCCCCGGTTGGGGCCCCCCCCCCCCCCCGAGAAGATTTCACCGACCCCCCCCCTCCGATTTTTCTGGCAAGTAAATTTTCGAGCAAATTTTTGCAATTTTTTACACTTTCACACACAAAAATTGCCAAAATCGCCTGCAAAATAGCACTTTTTAGCTGTATTTCAGCCCAAATTAGCGATTTTTGGCGATTTTTAGGCCAAAAATTGCGATTTTTCTCGAGCGTTTTTTAGTGCCCACCCCCTCCCCCAAAATGTAGGCTCAGACCCCCCCCGGCCGGCGCCAGACCCCCCCCCAACCCCCCCTCCCCCCATCGGCGGATGACCTGTTACATGTATGAATATAACAGGCAGCCATTGGTAAATATGGCGGGAAGGCGTTGAGGTGTTTTGTCCAGCTGCTGATTTCTCAAGTTAGGCAGGTCTATTAGAATGCTAGTTTGTGCTGTAATTTCGGAAAATAAAGCAAAGACAGTTGGCTCGAAATTCTCTTCCAATATGTCGGAGGGTACGAAAAAACAGTCTCAGCAGTTTCGAACTGCGGCGTGAGCTGGCAATCTACTAGTTAGTGCCAAATGCTTCCCATGACTTCTACTGTACTTTTGCCTTGAAACTTGGTGAAATTTCATTCAATTTTCCACCCACTCTATTTTCATTCTATTTCTTGATGGGAACAGAGCAGACGCCCGTGAATTTTGAATCCACTCTATTTTTACTCTATTATTCTCGGAAATAGCGTGCTTAACGTTTTGGATAACTATCGTCGCGTTAATCTGTCTGATTCTCTGGCTCTGGCTGGATCCTGAAAGAATTAAAAATAGGGTAATATGGATTCGGACCCCCGGACCCCCGGACCCCCACCGAATTCGGACCCCCAGACTGGTACGGAAACAACGGTTTGTGGATTCGGAACCCCACCCCGGGACCGTAGTTTAAATTTCCCGAAATTTTGTTTGCAAATTTCGGGGCACATTTGGACACCTCGGTACGCGGACCATTCCCCCCATCCACCGAGCACCCTAACTTTAGGCCTCAGTTTCAAAGCTGCAATTCAAGTTTCTTCTGGTACCAATTTTCACTTTATTTCTTCTATTTTAGTGTATGATCTCTGCTGTTCTTCCGGTACCAATTTTCACTTTATTTCTCCTATTTTGGTGTATGATCTCTTCTGATCTTCCGGTGCCGATTTTCACTTTACTTCTTCTATTTTAGTGTATGATCTGTGCTAGCGCGTCTGGTCGCAAATTCTCTCTGGTAGATTGGAGTACTGACGCAACTCTGTTCGGGCACTTTATACTTGATTCGATATTGCCGTATGGTGTGATTATATATTTCCTTGTGTAGCGTAAGTACGATAAATCTTTTTAAATACTTCCTTATTATTGGTCTACCTACATGCGCGCGTACTACTGTTTCTAAGTAAATTAATTTGAAATATAATTTAAGACGCAATTTCTGAGAGGATTTAACCTTTGATAAGGGAGCCTCCCCAAATCGAATCAGGGTCACATCACCGATTTGCGTCATTTTTATATATGTGAGAGTATATGACGAAAAATAAGAACCCCAAAGTATGAGCTCCGGTGGACCCCCCAGAGCGCCAGGCCCCCCTGCCAAAGTAGGGGTGGTCGGGCTGAAAAAAAGAAAAAAGTACCCTAACTTCAAAACATGATTTTAAGCTCGTGCTTGCTCTTAGGATGAAAGTTGGCACACAAACAGATGCGGCCAGACTCGTAGATTTCGAAAATGCTATCTAAAGTGCGGTTGGATGCTCCGTACCGGAGTTATAGGCTAAAAACGCGGTTTACACCAATTTTGTGCCACACCGACAAACACGTTTGACCAAATTTTCATACATTGGGATCCTAGGCCAGGTCCAGTTTTTATATATAATATAGCCTAGTAAATTCCCTACATGCATGCACAATATAGCCGAAATCGACTCATACCGTTAGGTCGAAATTCGCCCTCAAAGTCAAAATCGAAAATTTTTTTGTGCTGAATTGGAACAAAAATTGTTGCACAAGGCAAGCTCTAGGCGTAGATTGCAAATATCGCACTAGTTTTTTCGAAACTTTTCTTTGGAAGCCTAATTTGGCCAATATTAACTGTCCAACTTGCCTGTGAAACACCCAATTAATGGATTACTTGTGGACCACCACCACCGCCACCACCACCACCACCACCACCGCCACCACCTAAACCACCACTACCACTACCACTACCACTACCACTACCACTACCACTACCACTACCACTACCACTACCACTACCACTACCACTACCACTACCACTACCACTACCACTACCACTACCACTACCACTACCACTACCACTACCACTACCACTACCACTACCACTACCACTACCACTCCCACTACCAATAACACTACCACTCCCACTACCACTACCACTACCACTACCACTACCACTACCACTACCACTACCACTACCACTACCACTACCACTACCACTACCACTACCACTACCACTACCACTACCACTACCACTACCACTACCACTACCACTACCACTACCACTACCACTACCACTACCACTACCACCATTAGGATCCCACGCCAGGTCCAGTTTTTATATATAATGTAGTCTAGTAAATTTCCTACATGCATGCAAAATATAGCCGAAATCGACTCACACTGTTAGGTCGAAATTCGCCCTCAAAGTCAAAATCGAAAATTTTTTGCGCTGAATTGGAACAAAAATTGTTGCACAAGGCAAACTTTAGGTGTAGATTACAAATATCGCACTAGTTTTTTCGAAACTTTTCTTTGGAAGCATAATTTACATCGAGTACTACTTGTCTTTTTGGATTGGGGTCCCAAAACTGTCTTGGGGGTGGTAGTGGTAGTGGTAGTGGTAGTGGTAGTGGTAGTGGTAGTGGTAGTGGTAGTGGTAGTGGTAGTGGTAGTGGTAGTGGTAGTGGTAGTGGTAGTGGTAGTGGTAGTGGTAGTGGTAGTGGTAGTGGTTGTGGTAGTGGTAGTGGTAGTGGTAGTGGTAGTGGTAGTGGTAGTGGTAGTGGTAGTGGTAGTGGTAGTGGTAGTGGTAGTGGTAGTGGCAGTGGTAGTGGTAGTGGTAGTGGTAGTGGTGGTTTAGGTGGTGGCGGTGGCGGTGGCGGTGGCGGTGGTGGTGGCGGTGGCGGTGGCGGTGGTCCACAAGTAATCCATTAATTGGGTGTTTCACAGGCAAGTTGGACAGTTAATATTGGCCAAATTAGGCTTCCAAAGAAAAGTTTCGAAAAAACTAGTGCGATATTTGCAATCTACGCCTAGAGCTTGCCTTGTGCAACAATTTTTGTTCCAATTCAGCACAAAAAAATTTTCGATTTTGACTTTGAGGGCGAATTTCGACCTAACGGTATGAGTTGATTTCGGCTATATTGTGCAGGCATGTAGGGAATTTACTAGGCTATAGTATATATAAAAACTGGACCTGGCCTAGGATCCTAATGTGTGAAAATTTCGTCAAACGTGTTTGTCGGTGTGGCACAAAATTGGTGTAAAACCGCGTTTTTAGCCTATAACTCCGGTATGGAGCATCCAACCGCACTTTAGGCAGCATTTTCGAAATCTCTGAGTCTGGCCGCATCTGTTTGTGTGCCAACTTTAATCCTACGAGCAAGCACGAGTTTAAAATCGTGTTTTGAAGTTAGGGTACTTTTTTCTTTTTTTCAGCCCGACCACCCCTACTTTGGCAGGGATAGCTACTACAGAATAAGCATGGTTAGAAAAATTCGGGTTCAAACCCCAGGACTTTAGCTTGCTTTGAATGTCGATAAGGCAAAAAAGAACGTTTCTGGCTCATATTTTTAAAGATAGCTACAAATTTTACCGTGTGAGTATGCCTACCTTAGATGCACATTTCTGCGCATTCACTTACAAAGTTCCATGAACAACAAATCAAAAAATAAAACGAATGAAAATACACGATTTTGACATCCACTAACCAAATCAATCATAGCATTCTAACCCGGATGGATACATCTCCACATGGATTATGACAATGTGCTATCGGTTAGGCATATATGTAGCAATCTTCGTTCAAACCCCAGGACTTTAGCCTGATTGAAACAAACAATTGGCGAAAAATTATCTACAGAAGAAAGAAACACTACTCTGCGCAATGGGTACTCATGCCATTGCTTATAACGCGTAACGCGTACGCCCGGGCTCACTATCCCCGGGCGCCGAATTGACCCCGTACCCAAATAGGATAAGTGCGGTTCGCATCGTTTTGTTGGGTTCCTCAGCCTCCGTTTCGGTGTCATTCGTTTGTCTCGCTTCATTTCGCTGTTGTTTTGACTAAATTTCTCTCTGTTTTTCAGACGCTCGGTCGTTGGCGAACCATGTAAGTAATTATTTTCTTTCTGTTGACGCTCTGCCAGTCTAGTGCCGATGGACCTAATTTGGGTCGGTCTCCAGAAAATCTTCCAAAAACCTTAAAAATAGGTAAAAATTGATCCGGATTTTTACAGAACTGTACAGTAGGATGACTTTTACTGATCCTCTGCAAGTGTCACCATTCTACGGTACTAGTTGGACTTGGGTCGGCTGATTCCGAACAAGTTTTATCTCTCTAAGAACCTTGGCGTATGAGTTTGTGGCAGTTGTCTAAACTCAAGCTCTTTCGTTTCATAACTTGGAGTCTCAAACCGACCCAAGTTAGGTCCACTTTTTTGCGCAAAAACGTGCTACCGTAGGCGAAAGACAGACGCATTACTCGCGCACCATGAAGATCTGTTCAAAATGGTTTGGTGCGTTAGATAGCCCTTGAATTTGACACTTTTCTGTGAAACGAGCATTTTATAAGTCAATGTAGTAGAGAGTGAGAAAGTAAAAAGTCGGTTTTCCGACCCAATTAGGTCCACCTACTCTAGTGTATCCTATTACTGTTTCTGCTAGGAGTCGTGTACGAACCGTACTTATCCTAAATAGGTACGGCGGCGCGGGGATAGTGCACCCGTCGCGTAATCTGTCTGATTCTCTGGCTCTGGCTGGATCCTGAAAGAATTAAAAATAGGGTAATATGGATTCGGACCCCCGGACCCCCGGACCCCCACCGAATTCGGACCCCCAGACTGGTACGGAAACAACGGTTTGTGGATTCGGAACCCCACCCCGGGACCGTAGTTTAAATTTCCCGAAATTTTGTTTGCAAATTTCGGGGCACATTTGGACACCTCGGTACGCGGACCATTCCCCCCATCCACCGAGCACCCTAACTTTAGGCCTCAGTTTCAAAGCTGCAATTCAAGTTTCTTCTGGTACCAATTTTCACTTTATTTCTTCTATTTTAGTGTATGATCTCTGCTGTTCTTCCGGTACCAATTTTCACTTTATTTCTCCTATTTTGGTGTATGATCTCTTCTGATCTTCCGGTGCCGATTTTCACTTTACTTCTTCTATTTTAGTGTATGATCTGTGCTAGCGCGTCTGGTCGCAAATTCTCTCTGGTAGATTGGAGTACTGACGCAACTCTGTTCGGGCACTTTATACTTGATTCGATATTGCCGTATGGTGTGATTATATATTTCCTTGTGTAGCGTAAGTACGATAAATCTTTTTAAATACTTCCTTATTATTGGTCTACCTACATGCGCGCGTACTACTGTTTCAAAGTAAATTAATTTGAAATATAATTTAAGACGCAATTTCTGAGAGGATTTAACCTTTGATAAGGGAGCCTCCCCAAATCGAATCAGGGTCACATCACCGATTTGCGTCATTTTTATATATGTGAGAGTATATGACGAAAAATAAGAACCCCAAAGTATGAGCTCCGGTGGACCCCCCAGAGCGCCAGGCCCCCCTGCCAAAGTAGGGGTGGTCGGGCTGAAAAAAAGAAAAAAGTACCCTAACTTCAAAACATGATTTTAAGCTCGTGCTTGCTCTTAGGATGAAAGTTGGCACACAAACAGATGCGGCCAGACTCGTAGATTTCGAAAATGCTATCTAAAGTGCGGTTGGATGCTCCGTACCGGAGTTATAGGCTAAAAACGCGGTTTACACCAATTTTGTGCCACACCGACAAACACGTTTGACCAAATTTTCATACATTGGGATCCTAGGCCAGGTCCAGTTTTTATATATAATATAGCCTAGTAAATTCCCTACATGCATGCACAATATAGCCGAAATCGACTCATACCGTTAGGTCGAAATTCGCCCTCAAAGTCAAAGTCGAAAATTTTTTTGTGCTGAATTGGAACAAAAATTGTTGCACAAGGCAAGCTCTAGGCGTAGATTGCAAATATCGCACTAGTTTTTTCGAAACTTTTCTTTGGAAGCCTAATTTGGCCAATATTAACTGTCCAACTTGCCTGTGAAACACCCAATTAATGGATTACTTGTGGACCACCGCCACCGCCACCACCACCACCACCCCCCCCACCAAAACCACCCCGAACACAACCACGACCACTACCACGACCACTACCCCTACCACTACCACTACCACTACCACTACCACTACCACTACCACTACCACTACCACTACCACTACCACTACCACTACCACTACCACTACCACTACCACTACCACTACCACTACCACTACCACTACCACTACCACTACCACCATTAGGATCCCACGCCAGGTCCAGTTTTTATATATAATGTAGTCTAGTAAATTTCCTACATGCATGCAAAATATAGCCGAAATCGACTCACACTGTTAGGTCGAAATTCGCCCTCAAAGTCAAAATCGAAAATTTTTTGCGCTGAATTGGAACAAAAATTGTTGCACAAGGCAAACTTTAGGTGTAGATTACAAATATCGCACTAGTTTTTTCGAAACTTTTCTTTGGAAGCATAATTTACATCGAGTACTACTTGTCTTTTTGGATTGGGGTCCCAAAACTGTCTTGGGGGTGGTAGTGGTAGTGGTAGTGGTAGTGGTAGTGGTAGTGGTAGTGGGCGTGGTAGTGGGAGTGGTGGTGGGTCGTGGTTGTGGTCGTGGGTGTGGTTGTGGTTGTGGTTGTGGTTGTGGTAGTGGTAGTGGTAGTGGTAGTGGTAGTGGTAGTGGTAGTGGTAGTGGTAGTGGTAGTGGTAGTGGTAGTGGTAGTGGTAGTGGTGGTTTAGGTGGTGGCGGTGGCGGTGGCGGTGGTGATGGCGGTGGCGGTGGCGGTGGTCCACAAGTAATCCATTAATTGGGTGTTTCACCGGCAAGTTGGACAGTTAATATTGGCCAAATTAGGCTTCCAAAGAAAAGTTTCGAAAAACTAGTGCGATATTTGCAATCTACGCCTAAAGTTTGCCTTGTTCAACAATTTTTGTTCCAATTCAGCACAAAAAAAACTTTTCGATTTTGACTTTGAGGGCGAATTTCGACCTAACGGTATGAGTCGATTTCGGCTATATTTTGCAGGCATGTAGGGAATTTACTAGGCTATAGTATATATAAAAACTGGACCTGGCCTAGGATCCTAATGTGTGAAAATTTCGTCAAACGTGTTTGTCGGTGTGGCACAAAATTGGTGTAAAACCGCGTTTTTAGCCTATAACTCCGGTATGGAGCATCCAACCGCACTTTAGGCAGCATTTTCGAAATCTCTGAGTCTGGCCGCATCTGTTTGTGTGCCAACTTTAATCCTACGAGCAAGCACGAGTTTAAAATCGTGTTTTGAAGTTAGGGTACTTTTTTCTTTTTTTCAGCCCGACCACCCCTACTTTGGCAGGGGGGCCTGGCGCTCTGGGGGGTCCACCGGAGCTCATACTTTGGGGTTCTTATTTTTTCGTCATATACTCTCACATATATAAAAATGACGCAAATCGGTGATGTGACCCTGACCCGATTTGGGGAGGCACTTCCAATTCTCTCAGAAATTGCGTCTTAATTATAATTTACTTGTATTAGTAAATTTCTAAAAAAAATTAATTGAAATTATACTTATAATTCACTTAAGGCAAAAATTCACTTTTAATATAATTCAAACTATAATTTACTTGTATTAGTAAGTTCCTAAAAAAATTAATTGAAATTATACTTATAATTTACTTAAGGCAAAAATTCACTTTTAATATAATTCAAACTATAATTTACTTGTATTAGTAAATTTCTAGAAAGTATAATTAAAATTATAATTATAATTTACTTAGCAACAGTAGCGCGTAGCGTACGAATATACACTGTACTGTGGAACGAATGTGATGCTCCTTTTGAGCGAAAGAGATACAATGTAGTCTCGGTTGCTGTGTTCAACAACGGCATTTCAATTCCCCCAATACTATCAGGGTTCGGATTCGGTCAGGGGATTTAAAATTTGTCATGGGATTTTGGGACTTATCAGCGGAAATTGCGGTGCGTCAGCGTCACTACATAAAAACATGCATTCAGTAGGTTGTAGAAGCAGCAATGAAAGCGCATGTAATTCAGACCATATCAGTGCGTTTTAGAAGGGTAATTTTTCAAAAATTTTCCCGCCCTGGTTGGACGGCCCAACCAACTTCTTCAAACTACTAAACCTGTTAGTTCTGTGGTTAGAATGCCTTTCTTATGTGCTTTTGAAGGTTGATTTTTTTAGAAAATTTTAGCCCTGGTTGGGCGGCCCAACCAAACCTCTTCAAACTACTAAAACTGTTAGTTGTATGCTCAGACTGCCTTTCAAACGCAATTTTCAAAATTTCCTCACATCTGGTTGGGCAGGCAAAATCGGGGGCATGTCAGGGGATTTTGGATCAACAGATTGCCACGACCCTGACTATGATGAGTTTTAGATTCATATATACAGTAGTAGCTCCTTCGCTAGCAAAGATTTCTAGCACAATTTTTATTCAGATTTGATGTACTTTCAGTGGAGCTCAGCGACAGTGTGAAGAAGTCAGTTTTTTGCTCTCCTACCTGCCGTATGGCATTTTTCGTTATATTTAAATTATTTTTATCTGAGAAATACTTTGTTGGACTCAATTTTTTGTGCAAGTTTATTTGTTCACTGTAATGCTCAATGTTGGCCTTCCACTTTTACTGTTGCGCAGCTTTTTTTTACTCACCACCAAGTCAAGCATTTTTGACAATCGTTTAGCCGATGCTTAATTTATTTCTATGACGTGCAGTTTGCTGGGAAATACGTTACGCAAAGTCATTACATGATTATATGAACGAATTTACCGCATTACAGTAATTTATAAAATCAGAGCTTAAAGAAACCGATTGCCGGCTCAATCCCACCTGGCAAGGCAAACTGCCATATTAAATTTTACCCTAAAGGATGATCCTAACTCTGAACCTGCACCCAGCTAAGCCTGAACCTAAGCATCAGCTTGAAACTGAGCCCTAAAGTTAGGGTGGTCGGCGGATGGGGGGAATGGTCCGCGTACCGAGGTGTCCAAATGTGCCCCGAAATTTGCAAACAAAATTTCGGGAAATTTAAACTACGGTCCCGGGGTGGGGTTCCGAATCCACAAACCGTTGTTTCCGTACCAGTCTGGGGGTCCGAATTCGGTGGGGGTCCGGGGGTCCGAATCCATATTACCAAAAATAGCTGTCTTTTGAACATTCATGCAGTAATTAGATGTTAGTATGTAAATAAAATATAATCTGCAGACCGTGAGCACTACACTCGGTCGCCTCTGCTAAAAATCTTGGATCAGGTGTAGCTGGGGGGGAGAAATCAGGAACCGATCCCAACTAGAGATGCAACCGTAATCCGGTATTATCCGGTATAATAAATACCGGATAATCCGGTATTTTTTTGCTCTAAAACACTATCCGGTATCCGGTTATTTTGGATACCGGATTTCGGATAGAGTAAGATTCCTATGTTTGAACAGGTGCCTAAGTTTGAACACTGGAAGGTCCCGGCCACCGTACTCCATTTCTGTAAGCGCTATAACCTTGATTCAAGGTTCGCAGGTGGTGTGGGGTCTTGGCTATTTGCTGTCTGCTTTTGCGTAACCTAAAGATCAGTAGTAAGGTGAATTGAGCAGCAGAAACGGTGACTAGTCGAACACCTAATTATTTAATTGTCTTGCGCTAAGCTCCTTATAAGTGTTACAGCACAGGCAATCGGCGGACAATAGGTTTTCATATATGCTCTTTTCATCTGTGGCATCAGATTTTTTCTGCAACGCACCGCTTCGTCGTGTATGAAACTGTATCTAAGGTGCCTAAGTTTGAACACCCCCTATATTTCCATATTTCTTAGCTCAAACGTGACATACTACGCTAAACTGGTTTGCAAATTTGTTTTAAGTGTCTTCTTCTAGTTCAAATAGTAGTATAAAGATGCCAAAAGCTTAAGTCTGGCAAAATTTTAACGTCAGCTGAAGCACGCCGTCGGTTGAAATCAGCTGAAGAAACGGCTGCTGCCAAGAAACAGAAGCTACATGGTAGAAAGCGTAAATGGACAGCGGTAGAACTGCCACTTAGTCAGCTCATCTGATTCGAATCAGATGCTGAGGAGAGGATAGCAACACCTGGTACTCTTGTAACTGTGAGTGGGATGACACTTCTTTGCTCCAGACCTGGTACTATTGCGACAACAAAGTTCAACAAGGTCGCAAAATCGTCGCTGAGAGATTTCACCTGCTCTGATTTGGCTGACTGGTTTACGAGCTGATCGATGAGTACGACCCGAAACACATGAAAGATTAGTCGGGCGCTTAGTGATAACATTCTTTCGTTTTGATGCCGCTATCTGCTTATAAAGTGGTTGTTTTTTCGAAAACAACGTTGCAGCGTGCTTGTTAAGCTTTTAACGTGGAAAGTGTTCAAACTCTGAAACCCCATTTAAACATTGAGTAAGGCATCAATCCGTTTAGTGTTCAAACTTAGGCACCGTGTCCCTAAGTTTGAACACTTACCGAGTTTTAAAAAAACATTTGTTCCTCCTCTGCCGATCATGTGATCTACCAAACCTTCAGTGCCTCTTCCAGTGATCATGTAGTTTTGTTTCCATAAGCAAAAAGCCAATCGCCCAATTCCTTGGTTTTAACAACCGCTTATTTCGTTAACCCGTTCAAACTTAGAATCTTACTC
>JASANB010001427.1:0-29007 GCA_030248155.1 Sabatieria punctata
ACTATGGAAAATGGCTCCATCAGAGAGAACCATGGATGGCCATTGCTGGGTACCCAGAGGGAGTTAGGCGGAACTGTTTTAGGGTTTTACTTTGGGGCCATAGGGATGTCCAACGCACACCATATCGGCCGATTCCGCCGACCCCCCACTATACATGTCTGCCCGATCTCGGTTGGCAATGACAATTAAATATGGTAGAAAAATCATTTTCATTTTAGACGAGAAGAAACCAAGCTAAAATTACTGGTCTACAGTGATAAACGAAATTATCGCATGAATGGTTTTAATGATTAACGCGAAAACGGCATTCTAAAGCTAATCGTAGATCGAACTTTGAATTGAAGAAAGATTCTTTAATGTCCAACGCAGTCAGTATTGGGTATTGAGACTAGACCTAATTCGTAGTACTACAAACTACTAACTACAAACTACACATTTTCGGCGATTATGACGTCATCAAGACTACAAATTAACTAAGACTACACATTACTTTAGCTGACTACAAATTGACTACAAACTACTTTTTCATAATTTGCGGATTTGTAGTCAATTTCTAGTCATTTTTCTTGGAAATTTTCCAATTTTTAATGTAATTTTGTATAAATTGAGTCCCCCAATCGGCCTTTGAGCTGTCTTGAGCGTATGATAAGCATACCAAATACCAAGAACGAAGCAATTTTTTATGTAAAGTGTTAGAAAGATCGTTTTTCCAATATTCCCGCTTTTTTACCTGTTGTTGTTGTTGTTGTTGTAACTTTTTGTCCTTTCGGACTAGGAGTAGCCAACTGCTATAGAGCAGGAAGAGACACAAGGTCCGGCAGCCTCCTTAACAACAACCCTCCCCTTTTGCTGTGGTGTGTGCAAGCAAGACAGCTAAGGTTCGGTCCCCATTTATCTACTTGCCATTGCTGACTTTCGACGGCCTGGGTTGGGCTTTGTGTCGACTACTTCCCATCGCCTCGACAGGTTTCGAACCTGTATAAATTTTCAAAGGAAAGTGACCACACGATTGTCTTTTGCAAATTTGTTCGTGTTTTCCTTGTCTTAGTTTTTAAAAAATATCTCATTCTGTTTTTAAAAAATACCAAATGTTCAGCATTGAAATTCTGGTAAACATTGAATTCTGTCTGTTTGTTTTCAGAAATATCTATTAGAAAAGACCATTTTTTCACAGAAAAACGATTAACAAGCTCCGGTTAATATTTTTGCAAAGAATTTCTATGACTGATTGTTCAATTGACAAAAATTTGCAGTAATATCGAATTTCTGCCGATTGGTAACCTGACTACAAATTGACTACAAACTAAGACTACATATTTTTGAACCTGAATTTTAAACTACAAACTAAGACTACAAATTGAAATTCTCTGAGGAAATAGGTCTAATTGAGACACTAAAACAGCAATACCCATGTACCTAAAAAGCACCCCAATACCCAATATCAGTTCATATCGCACTGTACCAAAGAACCGCTGCTTTCTCTTTATAAGATAAAAAATACAGACCTTTCTCAGATCTAGCAAAGTGAAAAATCCAGCCTTCGTTCTAGTGTGAGGAACACCGATTTCACGTAGCTTATTGCTTGTTTTCGCGAACGTATGCCGTAGCCTCTCGTGATTTAAAGCAAAATATCGATCGACCCAATCTGCATATAGAAGAATTACTACTGTATACGCAGACATGGGCTAGCTAGCTAGACATAGACTCCAGGCTTTCGGCTGAGGGTATGCTAAATTTTCAAATCCTGAGGGAGTTAGCGGCGGTTGAGGGGTTTGAGGGGATGGTAAGACAAAAAGTTCGATTTTTTTACTAAAATCAAGCTTTCAGCCTTATTTTACGCTAAATAGGTTAGAATAAGGTATCTCTTACTATCAGAAGCTACTCCATTTGGAGTAGTACTCCACATAGAATCACGCTTTGCGTGCGGCTGTTTGCCAGCCATAATAAATGTGATTGGAAAATGAAAGTACGAAAAAGTGATTGGCCAGTCACATGCCAATCACGCTTTTTTGTCAGTCGATGCACAGTGGTGCATGCAACACGTGATTGGTCAGTCACATGCCAATCACGCTTTTTTGTCAGTTGATGCACAGTGGTGCATGCAACACGTGATTGGTCAGTCACATGCCAATCACGCTTTTTTGTCAGTTGATGCACAGTGGTGCATGCAACACGTGATTGGTCAGTCACATGCCAATCACGCTTTTTTGTCAGTCGATGCACAGTGGTGCATGCAACACGTGATTGGTCAGTCACATGCCAATCACGCTTTTTTGTCAGTTGATGCACAGTGGTGCATGCAACACGTGATTGGTCAGTCACATGCCAATCACGCTTTTTTGTCAGTCGATGCACAGTGGTGCATGCAACACGTGATTGGTCAGTCACATGCCAATCACGCTTTTTCGTCAGTCGATGCACAGTGGTGCATGCAACACGTGATTGGTCAGTCACATGCCAATCACGCTTTTTTGTCAGTCGATGCACAGTGGTGCATGCAACACGTGATTGGTCAGTCACATGCCAATCACGCTTTTTTGTCAGTCGACGCACAGTGGTGCATGCAACACGTGATTGGTCAGTCACATGCCAATCACGCTTTTTTGTCAGTCGATGCACAGTGGTGCATGCAACACGTGATTGGTCAGTCACATGCCAATCACGCTTTTTTGTCAGTTGATGCACAGTGGTGCATGCAACACGTGATTGGTCAGTCACATGCCAATCACGCTTTTTTGTCAGTCGATGCACAGTGGTGCATGCAACACGTGATTGGTCAGTCACATGCCAATCACGCTTTTTTGTCAGTCGATGCACAGTGGTGCATGCAACACGTGATTGGTCAGTCACATGCCAATCACGCTTTTTTGTCAGTCGATGCACAGTGGTGCATGCAACACGTGATTGGTCAGTCACATGCCAATCACGCTTTTTTGTCAGTCGATGCACAGTGGTGCATGCAACACGTGATTGGTCAGTCACATGCCAATCACGCTTTTTTGTCAGTCGATGCACAGTGGTGCATGCAACACGTGATTGGTCAGTCACATGCCAATCACGCTTTTTTGTCAGTCGATGCACAGTGGTGCATGCAACACGTGATTGGTCAGTCACATGCCAATCACGCTTTTTTGTCAGTCGATGCACAGTGGTGCATGCAACACGTGATTGGTCAGTCACATGCCAATCACGCTTTTTTGTCAGTCGATGCACAGTGGTGCATGCAACACGTGATTGGTCAGTCACAGCAAGTCACGCTTTTTTGAAAATTTCAGTGAATGTAAAGTAAACATTCACTGCGTGATTACCAATTTCTAGGCACGCATTGCATGTCCCAGGCACGAAAAAAATTTCTGCCTCTAACAGCTATTCTGAGCACATTTACACCTATGTAGGCATACTTTTTATCATAATTTCTGTACAAATTTCCTAAAAATTTCTCAGGAGGGGTTGCGGCGGCCGGACGGTGAGCGGTCAACCCCCTAAGCCCCCTTTGCCATGTCTGTGTATACGTACTGTATGAAAATTACCGTAATCAGAGACTAATTTGCACAATGCGTCTTCCATTAGAGCCGTAGTTGGCTGTAGGTAACTGAATCGTCTCATACACTCGGCAAGCTGGGTATTCTGTGTGAAAATACAGCCAAAACGAGCTCCTGGTATGCAAAAATCCTGTACAGAAACCGTATTTTGTTCGGTTAAATGCAGTATCTACAGTACCTTACTTGTACCCCACAGCCAAACAGTTCGTTGCGGGTCCGGCAGCATGGAAAAATAACTGAGAATACTTGTGAAACCGGCATCAATGTCGAACGTTGACAGGGCGTAAATTTCGTTCATTACCACTGTCATATCTTTGCTGAAATGCAGTAGTTTTCGTATAGTAACTTTTCAATACAAAGAGCAAACCTTTTTGCGTAATTCATAATTTCTAGCAGAACCTCTCGGCTGTTGACAGAGCCAAGAGGATTTTGCGGATTAACGATCAAAATTCCACGAACATTTGATCCCTAAATCGAAGGAGTACCAATCAGGGTTGTATATTTTTCCGAAAAAAACCTCGGCCTGTTTTTTTCCAGTTTTTTTCCGGTTTTTTTCCGGTTTTTTTCCTAAATCGCGGAAAAAAACTCCAGCCCAAGTTCTGAGTATCCTAGGCTGGTTTTATGATTCCTAACGCTTTCTAGCGCCTTCCTCAGTCTTGTTAGACCAGAAATACACGTGTTACATTGATATAAATCACGAAACAGGCATGAAACAGTGCCTGACAGGTTCCATAAATAACGCTATATGCAAATTTTCTTACAGCAGTTTGCATTTTTGTTTTTTCATGCCAAATTTGGTCTTTTTTTGTTGTTTTTCTAACAGTTTTGAGTCAGTATGGCCTATTATACATAGCAAAAGTCCATTTTTTTAAACGAAAAATGACGTAAAATAGCTATTTTTAGCTTGAGTTTTTTCCGCGATTTATGTTTTTTTCCGACCCTTAGGAAAAAAACCGGTTTTTTTCCGAAAAAAAAACAGTTTTTTTCTGGTGTTTTTTTCCCACCTCACATCCCTGGTACCAATTTGAAAAGTTTAGAGTTAGAGTGCAAATAGAGTGATTACCTTTGATACTGCTTCTTCGTAAGCTCTGCAGACGGCCTCAGCACTTAATTTGAACTTTCCATCCTGAAAGAACAAAATGAAACAACTCCTGAACAGGCATCAAATTACAGTTGGTAGGTACCACCAAATTTCAGGTAAGTCCAGGTTCAGGTATCTCTAAAATCCAATTTCAGGTTCAGGTTCAGGTTCAGGTACATTTTTCAAAAGTACCCAGGTGTCAGGTTCAGGTTCAGGTACTTTCAAATAAAGACACAAATTTTCGGCTATGAGCTAAATCAATAGCACTCCTGTTCCTTTTCTTAAGAAAACGATCCATGTTCAAGGCAATCGAAATTTACTAACCAACAATTCGACAAAAACGAGAAAAACGCAAGACAATTTTTGCGGTATGACGGACCGATCGCCATTGTAGTAGGAAACCCCACGCACTCCACGAACGTTCATTTCAAACTCTAAGTTCCGGCATTACGTTAAGGCTCAGGCTTACATAAGTTCTACTAGCTGACATTTAAGCTTACGTTCAACAAACAAACTAAAGCTTAGGCTTAGGCATAGAGGAAGACAAGCTTTCATAAAGGCAATTTCTGGATGGGGGGCTTTTCCCTATAAATCGCCTTCATTTTTAAGTTACAGTACACGTACAATAGGTGCAGATAGAGATAATGTGCATTAGTCGCTTTACGCACACCATTTTTAAGGACAAAACTGTAGAGTGTCAAGCAATAATGTGATCTACCAATTTCAAAAGTTGACAGTACGTGCTACTTGTACCGGGAAGTTTAAGATAAGATAAACCTGAAAAGTAGGTACCGACCCAGTAGGTGTCAGGTAAGTACTTTTATTTTCAAGTAGGTTTAGGTTCAGGTTCAGGTTCACAATTTTCAGGTTAATACCCAGGTTTCAGGTTCAGGTTCAGGTATACCTACCAACTGTACATCAAATCCTTGTTTACTTTGTCTACTAGAGAAACAGGGACTATCTGAGTTTGCGCCCTTTCTCCAAAATCGTTGTGGATTCTTAGATAGTAGGGAGCCGGACAGAGAAAAACATCTGAAATTTAGTTGTTAGAATTAGACTTATACATACCACTAGTGATGCAAACCCGACAGAAATACATGAAAACAGAATTATTCGAGAAGAGAATACCGAGAATTGAAAAATACAGAGAACACCGGGAACGCATTGTCTGATATCGATTTACCACAGAATAAATGTATTTTCATTTTGTTTATGGTTATTTGGTTCTATAAAAATAATGCCTTAGCATTTGAGTGCAGTTTCTCCAAAAAACTTTGATCAAGAAAGAACCAAATAATTATGATGCTGTCAAATAATAAGCTGTCAAAATTAAATATCAGTTAAGATAAACCAAGGTTGTGAGATTAGAACAGTTGAAAATGTTAAACACGTTTAATCAAAACCTGTTTTGAAAGGTTTTTCAACTTTTCTTGTATAGTTTTAACCGTAAATTCCATAAAACTAGCGGTCTCCGTATTTTCGGTATTTGGATGGGGAGATCTCGAATAAGAAACCGAGACAGAAAGTACCGAGATTTCTCGGTACGTACGTATTTCGAGAAATATCGATATCTCGGTTACATCACTACTACAGGGTGTGCCAAAAAAACAACCCAGCAGATTTTTCGCTGTAGCAACCGCAACTCTCAACCGATTTGAATGAATCCTTTTTTAAATGAAAGATAATTAAATCCTTAAAAGACTGCTGAAATTTCCATTAATGTACTCTGCTTAGTTCCTGAGATATTGGCTCTCAAAATCAAAACAGTGATTTTGGCAGTGAACAAGAGGGATTTTTTAATGTTCTGTACTTCGTAATAAAACGAATTCCAGCTACTGCTAAGGGCCGTTGGAGGCTTTACAGGTGACAACGAAACTCAGTTTACATCAACACTAAAGTATCATTAGCCCTAGCAGTAGGAATCTGCTTTAATGCAACGGAATCGCTCTTGTTCTTTGCCAAAATTTGTTTCGACTTACGTAGAAGGCAAATATCTCAAGAACTAAACTGTGAATCTCAATAAAAATTGCACCAATCTTTGAAGAATTTATCAGTCTTTCATTCAAAAAAGGATTCATTCAAATCGGTTCAGATTTATGGTTGCAAAAGTAAAAAATCTGCTGGGTTGTTCTTTATGACTCTTGTTCATTGCAAAAATCTCTGTTTTGATTTTGAGGACAAATATCTCAGGAACTAAGCAGTCTATCTTAATAAACCGTACAGCAATCTTTCAAGAATTTATTTATCTTTCATTTAAAAAAGGATTCATTCAAATCGGTTGAGATTTGCGGTTGCTACAGCTTGTTGTTGTTCTGCTGCTACTTGTTACTTGTTGCTTCTTGTTGTACTCTGCTGGGTTGTTTTTTTTGGCACACCCTGTACATAGGGATGGGCAACGTAAATTAAAATCGGTAATTTACGTACGTGTTATTTCTGTTTTACCACATTTTAATTTCCGTATTCGTAACGTGTTACGGAAATTAAAACGGCTAATTTCTTGCCGTAACGCGTTACGTAAATTAATTTCCGTAACGTCGTAACGACTGAGATTCCAGCCATACCTAAATTAATTTTCGTTTTTCTTCAAAAATCGCTAGAACCTCGATCTATTAATAGGATTTTAACCTGAAATTTGTGGACTTGAACCTGAACCTGATCCTATTTTATTTCAGCCTACGTTGAACCTGTTCCATTTCATTCGACTTTCTCAATAAGTTCAAGTTTCGAGTGCAATTTTTAGGCTAACTATATAAAATTTTCGGTTGGATTGCTCAAAATTTTATAGATTTCATGTTTTTATACCTATTTTCAAACTGAAAATGTTAGAAAACGAAAGTACACTGCCCTATAAAGTCTCATCTATGTTTTTCACTAATAATAGAAAGGCTTATACATGTAGTTCAGAAAAGTTGCAAGCAGCGCAAAATTTCTACAATTTTTGGAGATATCAGTGGACTTGAACCTGAACCTATTGTCCAGGTTTTTTAGAAGATGGACTTGAACCTGAAATTTCGATCTTGGCTTTGACTTGAACCTGAACCTATTTTTCAACCCCAAACTTTCGAACAGTAGTACAACACCTACACATGAATTTTTAGTTGCCTGGCTTTTCTACCTATTTTCTTATACAGGGAGATAACATATTGTCAAATTCAAGCCTTTAAATACGTTTCTAAGGATATTCCGACCATAAAATTGACCGAAATTAACCAGACTAGCAGTTCGAGAAGAATAGGATTGGGCTTCTGTGCGACAAGGGCGCAAAATTTTCAAAAAATTAGCCTTAAAAGTCGCATTTAAGATTCAGTAGTTACCAAAAATATGTCCATAATACAAGAAAACAATGCGGGGGGATCAGGATTCAACAGAAAAATCGGTTTTGCGCTAGGAACGTAAATTAATTCATGTACGGAAATTAATTTACGTATTGCTAAATTTTAATTTTCGTGTTCGTTTAATTTCCGTATCCGGATTTTTTTAATTACTGTAATTGTTAAGTGTAACGTAAATTAAAAATCGGCGCTTAATTTACGTTACACGTTACGAAAATTAATTTACGTGCCCATCCCTACCTGTACATACCACTTGGATCGCATAGAGCCGCCGATAGCATGTCGAATCCTGCGGTGACTCCAGGAACCACTACCAACTGTAGGAAAAGTACAACTTATAAACAGAGAAAGCTTTCTTCAAACTTTTTCTCACGTTTTCTTCCGTAACTACGTCCGTCTGAAAGTATCTGTTGATGAACTTTGAAAAAGTTCGCACTGTCCTGCAAAAGATTTCTTCCAAATTCCGTACTGACGCAGAAGTAAACTTATACATACTCGGGCATTCCTCCGGGACGTGGATAGCGAAAGATCTGTTCATTTCTTATCAAATTGGTAAACTGAGCCTCCGAAAACTAAAAGAATTGCGATAGAAACGTTTGTAACATACAAAATAAATACACATAGTACATAAATACACTACCTTTTCCAAGATTAGGTCCCGACAAAGGTTGTTATCCGCTGTTGACATGTTTAAATTGCCCTATAAACTATAATTTATTTGGCAAATCGATAGCTATTCTTACAGTAGGATTATCGGGAGACCACGGATTAATCCAGTATTCGTGAAGTTTGTCCAAAGCTGGATTGCTTTTGTTAACTGCTTGCCAGCCCCGGCTACTCAAAGCCATCCTTGCTGCAAAACCACGTACACTATATAAAAGACTTCAGATAAGCTCTCTAAGTACGTATCTCTAATGTACCTATAAGTGTGCAAAGAGCATGTGTCAACAAACTGGCGGTCGGTTTGTTTTCTATTCCCGCTATTGATTACTGTAATTTAGAACTAATCCACGCGGCGACGCGCGTGCTTGGTGGGCGTCGAGTTGGAACCCGCACAAGTAATATGTGCGCCAGTAAACTGTTCGTAAGTCCGACTTAGACTTGGACTTGAAAGTAAGTAATTTACTTGAAATTGAAGAACTTAGACTTAGACTTGGATAGTTAAAATTGAGTCCAAAAGCTGTGACTTAATTTCAAGTCGAAATTCGCACAAGCAAAGCCTGTACGTACGGGCAGAGCACGCACCTTTTTGATCATTTACTTGTAGAGTTGAGTAACATTTTGACTTACGTACAATTGTGTATTCAATCAAAAAGACGGAGTTCACGTTTTTTTCAGAAAGCCGATTTCTTTCCAAGAAAGAGATGATAATGAGCACTCTAAATCACTAAATTTCAACATCAGACAAAACTGTAAATTTTGCATAAGCGACTGAGTCTTACTGTAAGCGTCCACTTTGACTTGGACTTGAAAATTTCAGAATGGAATTAGCTGACTTGAGCCTTGATTTTAAAACCTAATTGACTTACCAACAGTACCCTTAGCCATACACAGCACCATATATAGTAGGGCCCAGTTCGTGTAGCGACAGAACAATGCCGAGCTATGAGTGAAGCAACTATCGCAAGAGTTATGAATAAGAGGCGATCGTACCAAAAACACAAACCTACGACAACAGACGCAACGGAAAGATATGCAATTTTTGTCAGTGCGCCGTACCAGTACAGTACAACAGTGAAAACCTATTTCGACATGGACTGTACGTAGTTATTTCTGAGCCAGTTTGTTAGTACTGGAGCCACTACTCGTACTGTGTACTAAAGTCTGTTCAAAAATCTTTGGCGCTGGGTACATCCGGCAGTGTCCCGAATTTATGCGTGCTGTGAACCCCATACATGTATATATGGATCTGTTCCTCTCATCAACGAGACTACTACACTGTTCTCGAAATTTGTATATTGAGCTTTAGTTAAAAGCCAGAGGCCTGACAAAAAAATCGACTTTTTTGGCAAAGCGCCAATTTTTGTGCCGATACCAGATTCGGATTCCCCAACCTTCAGGCATTTCAAAAATACTACCATATATGGGTCTACGATCAACTCTACCAAAGTTACACTCGATTTACTAACGCCGACAAGCGGTCAAAATTTTGCTCTCCTATAGTTAAGCACAAAAATTCATTCAAGATCGAACACATGGGGGTTTTTTTCTTCCAACCAATTTCAGCTTCACAGTTCTATATTATTTCGGACATGCTGAATCCAGCGGTCACATTGGTTTTGCTATACGACTTTGATTTTTGCTAGAAATTTGACCTCGAAGTTAGGGTGTCCACCTGAATTTCAGAAAGGCATAGCCCAACGTATCTTGTGTGGCCCTGGTCAAAACTCCATACATGTATATATGGATCTGTTCCTCTCATCAACGAGATTACTATACTGTTCTCGAAATTTGCATATTATACTTTGCTTAGAAGAAAGGGGCCTGACAAGAAAATCGACTTTTTTGGCAAAGCGCCAATTTTTGTTCCGATACCAGATTCGCATTCCCCAACCTTCAGGCATCTCGAAAATACTACCATATATGGGTCTACGATTTACCCTACCAAGGTTACACTCGATTTTCTAACGCCGACAAGCAGTCAAAATTTTGCTCTCCCATAGTTAAGCACAAAAATTCATTCAAGATCGAACACATGGGGGTTTTTTCCTCCAACCAATTTCAGCTTCACGGTTCTATTATTGTTTCGGACATGCTGAATCCAGCGGTCACACTGGTTTTGCTCTACGACTTTGATTTTTGCTAGAAATTTGACCTCGAAGTTAGGGTGTCCACCTGAATTTCAGAAAGTGTTGTTGTCTTGTCGGCATTAGAAACTCGACTGTAACTCTGGCAGAGTTGATCCTAGACCCATATATGGTAGTATTTTCGAGATGCCTGAAGGTTGAGGAATGCGAATCTGGTATCAGCGCGAAAATTGGCGCTTTGCCAAAAAAGTCGATTTTTTTGTCAGGCCCCTTTCTTCTAAGCAAAGTACAATATGCAAATTTCGAGAACAGTACAGTAGTCTCGTTGATGAGAGGAACAGATCCATATATACATTTATGGGGTTCACAGCACGCATAAATTCGGGACACTGCCGGATGTACCCAGCGCCAAAGATTTTTGAACAGACTTTAGTAGTGGCTCCACTAGTACTGGGAGGGGTGCGCGGGCTGGCCTTTTTAGCTAGGGGGTAACCCCAACCCCTACCCGTAGTACAGGTATGGCGTTGTTCGTACTTGTTGCTTTTGTAAGTTTTTGTCCTCTCGGACTAGGAGTAGCCAACTGCTATAGAGACACAAGGTCCGGCGGTCTCCTTAACATCAACCCCCCATTGCTGTCGGTGTGTGCAAGACAGCTAAGGTTTGGTTCCTATCCTATTTATCTACTTGCCATTGCTGCCTTTCGACGGTCTGGGTTGGGCTTACCATACACATACCCAACAGCTTGAAGCGATGCCTTGTCTCTAGTTCGGGCTCTGCGGTGACACCATGATACCGGTTCGGAACTGCGGTGTTTGAGGATTCCGGTATAGTAACCGTAGTAGTTAGTAGTTAACTGGCTTTTACTACAAGTGGCAAGTTCAAGTTTTGCCACGTCATCGATTGATGTGGCAAAGTTGCGCCCCAGCAGCCAGGTTGCGTGGACGCGTCTAATAAAAAGTGCGAAAAATCGACAAAAAATGGAATCTTTAGTTGGCCGAACGAGGAAAGAAAGAGTTAATCTGTAATTGGTTGTTTAGAAGGCGAATCGTGATCTGGTGAATAAGAATGCACTGTACAGCAGGCGACGACCCTCTCAGTTCTATGGCACTGTTTCGTAAGGCGCGCGACCAAATACAGTCGTGCAATTCTGGTCCGACAGCTCAGCAGCGAAGATGGAATCCGTACAGTGTGGAAGGAGGGTGAGCACACCTCTTCATTCGCGCCTAAACATCCTCTCATTATCCGCCACGTGATAAGGCCAATTCACCCACATCCGACGTCAAACCCAACTTTTAGCCTCGGTTTTAGGCTTGGGACGACGTTTTTTTTTAAGAAGTCTCCGCCGTGCGGCGGATAATGTGAGAATATGATATACAGGGTGTGTAAAAAAAAACAACCCAGCAGAGTTTTTCCTGTAGCAACCGCAAATCTCAACCGATTTGAATGAATCCTGCTTTAAATGAAAGATAAATAAATTCTCGAAAGACTGGTGAAGGCCCTATTAAGATACGATGCTTAGTTCCTGAGATATTTGCCTTCAAACTCAAAACAGAGATTTTGGCAGTGAACAAGAGCGATTCCGTTGCACTTCACAACAAAACGGATTCCTACTGCTGAGGGGCAACAAGACTTTTACAAATGAAGTAACCAAGCATGTGTGGCACCAGAAAAACCTCGTTATGTTAGCCCTGAGCAGTAGGAATCGGTTTTATTATGAAGTGCAACAGAATAATAAAAATCGCTCTTGTTCATAGCCAAAATCTGTTTTGACTTTGAGTGCAAATATCTCAGGAACCAAGCATCATATCTTAATAAAAGCTTCACCAAACTTTCAAGAATTAATTTATCTTTCATATAAAATAGGACTCACTGAAATCGGTTGAGATTTGCGGCTGCTACAGTAAAAAATCTGCTGGGTTGTTTTAATCTCTGTTGTGCACTGCCAAAATCTCTGTTTTGACTTTGAAAGCAATTATCTCAGGAACTAAGCAACGCATCTTAATAAAAGCTACACCAGTCGTTCAAGAATTTATCTATCTTTCATTTAAAGCAGGATTCATTCAAATCGGTTGAGATTTGCGGTTGCTACAGCAAAAAATCTGCTGGGTTGTTTTTTTTTACACACCCTGTACATTCAAAGAAACTAAGAAGCAGTAATTTTATCAGAGACCGAACAGTAAAGAGCAATGGAGAAGTAATTTCATAGTAAAAAATAAGCTTAAAACAACAGAGAATAATGCCTTCAACAAATCCGTGGTCTAATTCACTAACAAAAACGTCATGTGACCACAAAAACAATTGCTTTAATATCTCCAGAAATCCATAATAGAATGTTTGCGGGATCTGTTCAGAAAGACAGACAGTCCTACATCGACATAGTAGTTGTGGACAGTTCGAGAGGAGAGTAATTGCCCATAACCATTTGCATTTTCCTCACCACCCATTACTCTGCCATTTACCGAATGGAAACGTTGTGTTGACTGCAAAATCGCCCACGAGCCATAGCTGTTTTTGCAGGGGTAGGGCACCAGAACTAAGAACAAAAACAATTATTGCAGCCAGAGAATAAAAGCGCTAAAGCCACATTTAGTAGTAGTATGGAGAAGACTGGGCGACACTGGTTTCATTGCAACACAAATCTCATTGACATCACGTCGGAGAGCTCTGATCCAAAATTCACAATCATTGAATCTAAACACAACTGTTTAAGCGAAACCATAAACACAAAAATCTGCTGGGTTGTTTTAATCTCTGTTGTGCACTGCCAAAATCTCTGTTTTGATTTTGAAAGCAATTATCTCAGGAACTAAGCAACGCATCTTAATAAAGGCTACACCAGTCGTTCAAGAATTTATTTATCTTTCATTTAAAGCAGGATTCATTCAAATCGGTTGAGATTTGCGGTTGCTACAGCAAAAACTCTGCTGGGTTGTTTTTTTTGACGCACCCTGTAATATAGGCGCAACGCAAGTGGAACCCGTTCCGTAATCTAGTGCATAATAATACCAAAAATGGTAAAAAAACGCGTCGGAAATTTTGGCGACCTTTTTTGGGAAAAATTTGGGGACTTGGGAAAAAAACAGAAATTTTTGGTGAAAACCCTATCGACGGTCCATATCCCTCCAAAATTTTGGCGACCTTTTTTGGGAAAGCAATCTTATACTCTCCAGACCAGCCGACGAAAAACACATACCCCTCTGGGTTTTTCCGGCCGACGTATGCGTGTGTGTGTTTTTATGTGCAGATCAATTTCAGGACGGTAGCGGCGATTGCAGGAGACGATTTCGTGGTGGCGGCTGCCGATACGCGAATGAGCGATCGGGAAGTGTTCGTCATAAGTCGCTGCACCAACAAAATTAACGCTCTGTAAGTCCGTTAGAGAAAAGTTGGTTTAGAACCGTTCATGCAAACCTGGCCAGCTCTGTCAGGAACTGATGGTTTGACTTGAAGGATGCATGGAAGACAAAAACGCGCCAAAACTTTTTCAATTTTTCGGACAAAAACAAATTTTTCGGACTACGTGCAGAAAATTTAATTTATACAATTTTCTACCTCAATTTTGTTCCGCGATGAGCGCGCATAATAACTGTGTACAGGAGCCTGCCTGGCCCGCGCTGAGACTAAAAATGGGACCGGTGTATGGTATTATACAGGGTTCGTGCGCATACATGGGCCGGGGTGGTAAGGGGGGTATACCCCTCCCCCTCGGCCGGCCATACCCCCCTCCCCCACCCACCCACCCCCCTCCGGATTTTTCCGGCCCATGTATGTTCGTGCGGGACCTGGAAAGTCAGGCAGTTATGGAAAAGTCAGGGAGTTTAAAAAACGTCAGGGAATCAGGGAAAAGTCAGGGAATTTGGTGTCTAGTCAAGGAAAATTTGATAGCAGCAGAAACATCTTGCCGTCAAATGGTCGTGTCAGAACTTTACAGAACACCCTTTTAAAGATCGGTCTTCTGACTTTATATACTACTACTTAAACCGGAAATTCACCCTCTGAATACCGTTTAAATGCGTTTTACAAAGCCAATTTTTTTAAAATTTTCTCAGATTGGTTGCAGTTTCGTCGCCCTGATTAGTCAGAGAATTTTGAGTTTGGTCATGGAAAAGTCAGGGAATTTTGCTATGCTATGCTATGCTATGCCGCACCAACCCTGTTATACGGTATTTTGCTACAAGATATTATACGGTATAGCGTATAAGCTTCAAAGACTGAATTATTCAGTTTTTCGACGAAAATCAGCATTTTTTGCTCTTTTTTATTATAATTCTCCTAACTTGGTGAATTGCTCGACTTTTTAGTAAGTTTAGGTTTTTCAAGAAATACTAGAAAGCGTTTTAAAATAGTAGCAGATTCGGTTGTGCCAATATTTATCTTTCTAGTTGATTTTTTTCAATAAGCCATTTTTGTGATTGATACTATACGGTTTTATATATACGATATCGAAAATGCTATACGGTGTTTTTATATCGGTCCCATCCCTAGCTGAGTCGTCCACCATGCAAATGTAGCTATTGAGATGTAAAAGTTGTTTGTCTAAAATCTTTCCGCGAATCCTTTTTCAGCAATGACAATGTGGCGCTGTGTTCTACCGGGTTTCGCGGCGATGTGCTACAAATGGCGCGTCTGATAAAGGTCAGTTTCAACAGCAATCTTGCGCTGATGCATAGGCCGGAAAAATCTGGAGGCATATAGGACTAGAGATGTTGTGTGGGAATTTTCGAACTGAAAACGAGGAAAAACATTCGACATAATGTACTGAAATTACTGAAAAAACGTGTGTAAATGGCGCTATGTTTTGTGAATAGGAGGAGAGGAGATCTAATTAATAGATAGAATAGATGTGATGCAGAGATAGATGTTCAGGCGCGCATGCACAAGTTCAAGTTCGACTACCGGTCTGAGATGACGGTCGATCTGCTCTCAGAGATGTACGCACGCAATCTGTACTACCGTCGCTTTTTCCCTTACCTCACCATGTCCTTTCTGGCTGGAATCGACGAAAACGGTACGTCCTCAACAAACAACCACTTTACTTCTCTGATTTTAGTTTCAAGCATACATGTACTAGGGGGGTTTGGGGGTTACCCCTAGCTGAAAAGGCCAACCCCCTCACCCGATTCTTGACGTTTGACTTGTCCGACTGAGTTGAAAGTCCGATTTTTGACTGAAATTAAGGTTTTTTAGTCGTATTTCTCGCTAAAATAGGTTAAAATGAGCTATTCTGAGCTCATTTACACACACCTAATCTAGGCATGCTTTTAACATAATCTTCCATACAAAATTCTTCCTAAAAATTCCTGAGGCGGCGGCCGGAGCGCGCTCAAGCCCCTCAGACCCCCTTTGCCCATGTGTGGTTGGGGGTGGGCTACCGATTTGGGGCGATCGTTACAGGTGGGATGTCTGAGATGCACCAAGCACAAGCTGGGTGGCTTTGGCCTTAATTGGCAAGGGTATGGGGTAACAGGAACATGTATGATTTGTCTATGATAAGTGCAGGTCAATGTTGCAGGTAAGGGAGCGGTGTACCGCTACGATCCTGTCGGTATGATAGAACGATGTCCATTTGTTGCTGAGGGGAGTGCTAGTGAGATGGTGGATCCATTTTTGGAAGCTCAGGTACGTACTATCCACATTCATGTACTAGGGGGCGTACATGGGCCGGAAAAATCCGGAGGGGGGTTGGAGACCTCGGGGGCAGACATGGGCAAAGGGGGGGGCTGAGGGGGGGTGGACCCCCCCTCAGGCTCTGACCTACCCCCCCTCAGCCGGCCGCTACCCCCCCCTCAGGAATTTTTTGGAAGATTTTTGTATAGAAAATTATGATAAATATATGCCTGGATTAGGTGTAAATGAGCTCAGAATAGCTTATTTTAACGTATTTTGATGAAAAATAAGCCAAAAAACCTTGATTTTAGCCAAAAATCGGACTTTTTGGCTTACCACCCCCTCAGCCCCCCCTCAGACGCTCCTACCCCCCTCAGCCCCCCCTCAGGAATTGAAAATTCTACCCCCCCTCAGCCGAAATGCTAGCCCATGTCTGCTCGGGGGGGGGCGAAAATTTCCTCCCGGAGGGGGGTGGGTGGGCGAGGGGGTGGTATGGCCGGCCGAGGGGGAGGGGTATACCCCCCTTACCCCCCGGCCCATGTATGCTAGGGGGTTACCCCGCCTCATCCCCAAAACAGTTTTTAGGGAACCCCAGGAGTCATAGTTGCTTTCTCAGACAGGTTGGCTTAGGCAGCTCCAGTCGGTTCCCTTTCACCTACTCACTGTCACCAGCTTTCGGTGGCCTCGGTTGGGCTTTGTGCCCACCACCAACTCTTTGCGGCAAGAAACTTGCCCGTCGAGTGGATGAACGCACCACCAGGCGCACAGTGGCTTTGCCGCCTAAACCACTACAATTATGACGTGGCGTTAGCTGATGGCTGACTCTGAATTCTGTTTGCCTTTCAGGCCGGCTGGGTGACCCAGGACAGGTCGGTGTCTCCTAAGCCAACGATGACCATAGAGCTAGCCAAGAGTATTCTCTGCGACGCTCTACGCATGGCCTGCGAGAGAAACACGCTGACCGGTGACCAAATCAACTTGGTTATCATGCAAGCCGGCAAACCGCCAAAATACGAATCGCTGCCGCTACGCGAAGACTGAGTGATGATGCGCTTTTTTGTAGTCGATTGCACCTATATCATACAGTTTTTTGAAGCAACATGCAATACTGGTACCATTTAAGCTGTTGACCGTTTCTAAATCAGTCCTTTAGTAGAACACAATGGTTTAGTGTTGGTCTACTTTTAGTCGAACACTTTAACCTAATTTTAGTCGAACAGATTGTTGCTGTTCCCGTACTTTTTTACTCGAACGAATTATTACTCTTCACCAGACATGGGCTAGCGTTTCGGCTGAGGGGTGGTAAATTTTCAAATCCTGAGGGGTGGGGAATGGTAAGGTAAGCGAGAAAGTCCGATTTTTTACGAAAAGCAAGGTTTTTGGCTTATTTTTCGTTTCTGGGCTCATTTACAGCTAATTAGTCTAGGTATACTTTTGTCATAATTTTCTATACAAAACTTTCCTGAGGGTGGTAACCTACTTTTAGTTGAAAATAAATGTTCGTTCTAAATTCCAACAGACGTTAAGACACAATCGCGTTAACACTTGGCTTGGCCAGATGCAGCGAGAGAGAACACAATTCTATTGTTCGTAGTATTTGTAGCATTCCAGACTGATTCGGAAGCGGTTAACAGTCTATTTTCAACCGGTCAGCATGATTTTAAAGTCCATCTAAGTACTGCTGCCGGTATATCAAGCAGCACAGCGTAATATTCTAATTCTGTTTTGATCGGCTCACCGGCCAGCCACTGTTTGCTCCTGATGTTTGGTTTTGTTTCTGCCGATAAACGATTTGAGACAGAGCGGGCTCTACTGTTTGTCTTTACTGTTTTTATCTGCCAGGCAGCTCTCTGCCAGCTATCTTGTGATTTCGGCTCGTAGATGCTCTTAGCTGCACCTTGCCGCCAGATGTCTGTCTAACCGATCGAAACCGATGGTCGGCTAGTACATACATAGCCATGGAGCTGATTACTTTCTGGCTTGCCTTTGCTGTTTTGTAAGTTTCTTTTATTGTTTCTACTTTTTTGTGTAGTTTGCTATTGTTACTGACGGTTGGAGCTGACCGGGATTGAAATCCATTTTTGGGGCCGGGTAGTTTGGTGGTTTTACCGATACAGGAAAGCATACATGTAACACTGGGTCCGGCCCCTCCACCCGACTTAGGCCAGACCTCCCTCCGATTTTTCTGGCAAGTAATTTTTTGAGCAAATTTCAGGCACAATAATTAAATTGACCAGCATCGTCTGCAAAACAGCACTTTTTAGCTGTGTTTCAGCTCAAATTAGCGATTTTTATCGATTATATTTTTATTTGAGCGGTTTTTAGTGCCCAACGCCCTCCCAAAATTTGGGCTCAGACCCCCAACCCCCTTCGGCGGATGACCCGTTACATGTGTGCATGAAAGAGGTCCGGGGGTATCGACTAGAAGGGTGAATAATTTCAAAATGCTTCCAAAACGCCTGGAAATGCGTTTTAGCTGTTTTTTTCAGTAAGGAGGCTAAAAATTAATTCTTCGTTGTTTTCTTACTCCGGTTGGAGTTTTCTCACCCTGGTAGCTCAGAAAATTTCGACTTTGGTCAGGGTAAAGTTGTGGGAAGGTGGGGGAATTTTGTTATGCAAAAGCCGCATGAACCCTGTTTTTATAGTTTAGGTAAACCCCTAGCCGCTAGGGCGGGAAGAATGTGGTGAGGCTAGTCAAAATCTGAAAATTTCGGGGTGGGCCTACCGATTTGGAGGTGTTGCGTCCATTTTGGTGGATGGGTCAGGAACAAAAGTCGGCTTCAGATGGGCTAGTGTAGGTCGTGCCCAAATTGGGGTGGTCAAACGCTCCAGACCCCCGACCCATGTATACCCTAGTGCATGTGTCTTCAAGAAATTGTACAGTAGAAACCATGGAAGGAAAGCAAGCATACGATTTTCCATCAACCACGGAAACTCACAAACCGACCAGCGCTAAGCCTTATGTAGGTCACGAAAATTGGCCGCCTTAATGAACGAACGAACTTTTATCGCCCAACACAAAACAAAATAGAGTTAGCAAGCATGACGAATCGCGGTTACAGTATAAAACGACGGTATATGGAGGCGAAAGGCCAGTGGACAGCCACAAGGGCATTTGGCATTTTAATGAGCACTTAAGCCCGGTTCACACTACGAAATAAGAAATAAGAAATAGTGGCCTTATTTCTTATTTCGCACCGGTTCACACCTGTGCAATAAGAAATAGCCACGAAATAAGAGTTGCGCCGTGCTCAACTTTTTTCATCTGAAATAAGAGTTTTCTCTCACTTTAAGCGTATAGCATGTCATAACAAGGTCTGAATCGCCTGTCTAAGGACGAAACGTGGTCAGAAACCTATTATCACTGCCTATACACGCACAAATCAAGGTTTTTTCAGCAGTTACCAGCTGTTTTTCATAGAAATGATGCCGTCGAGTAGATTACTGGCAAGTTTCAAGGCATTTATGGCCTGTTCACTGCTTTTCGGATTGGATATACCCGTTCTTGACTGTGCGACTTGCAGTTGACTGCTTATGTTCAAAGAACCTACTAAAAATGCGATAAATGCGTACTATCATTTTAGTGTTTTTGGTGTTCCGCAGGTCTACTATGACCATAAATCGCTCAGTTTCCAAAAATTGCTAAGACGAAGAGATTTCTGACGCTTACTACACACTGCAGCTGATTTTTACTGTGCTGATTTCTTATTTCGTAGTGTGAACGCTCCGCTTATTTCTTATTTCTTATTGCAGACGCCTTATTTCTTACTTCTTATTTCGTAGTGTGAACCGGGCTTTAGGCGGCCAGCCCAGCAGAAATTAGGTCACGGAACGTCCTATCCTTAATCACAGCCACCCCTCAAACTAATTTTCGTGTCTCGCGGAAAATCCTATGCTTTCCGTGGTTTGTACTACATGTACTGGTGTAATACGCTTAAAGATAATCAGTTCAGTTCTGTTTAGACTGAGTTCCCGTGCAGCCGGTCTGTCGGAAACGTGCAGTTTAATCGATTTTCGGGTGCGTCACTTATTGGAATTAAATTTTATTCATTCATCACATGGCTCTGCTATTGTTAGTTCACCTCTTCACGGGCTTAACTTCTTGCCGGGGCGCTTGCCAATTCTGAAATTTAAAAAAATGCAGTTAATTCATATATCATTCGGAGGGGGTTTGGAGATCTCCAGGAAAAAAGTCCAAAAATCTTCCTATTTTGCCTTAAATAAGCGAAAATTGGGTCGAGGGAAGGGTATTGGCCTGGAGGATGTAAACGCTCCTCACCCCCCGGCCCATGTATGAGTTAATTCGACTCTAAACAAAGTTAGATTTGCCACGAAAAAACTGTCACCTTATCCACGAATTGACCTTATCCGATTTTCGGTTGGTTTCCGCCTGTTTAGCCAGTATCTCACGCAGTTCCGGTGACATTTTCCTTAATTTCTCCACCAACTCTTCCTTAGAATAGGCACTGACATTGCGTGAGAGAAATATAACTACCAAAAAGAGCAAGAATTTTTGACGCATATCTATCTACCAGGCTCGCTAGTCAGCTGAAATAGTGCGGCTCGGAAGCATTTGCCCTTAATTGGCGCTGACATTTAGATAATGATCGGTTAATTAAGACCTGTTTAATGGGTTGTGGTGGTGACGCTTAATTAAAGGCTTTGTTTCAGGCGCTGCTCAAAGATCCGGGTCTCGTTTCGCGCCGTTACAGTCATCGTTATAAGTAAGTAGTGCTTTAATCCTGTCAAATCTTTTCTTGCTCAACGGCTCTCAGAGGGACAGTCAGGTTTCTGTTGTGGTTGCTTGTAAACATTATTAAGTTACGGGCAGAATCGAATCGATACTTAGAACGCTTTCTTGAGTCTTCGAGTTATAAAGTGAAAGATTTATGCTCTGCCTTTGCATTCCTATTGTCGTTGTTTGTTTGTTTGTTTGTGTAGTCGCAATAAACTGCTTCATTTTGGTGCCGAGACCCGGGATTTTGTTCGTGTTGTGCCCGCACCTCTTCATCGTTCCTCAACCCATCCAACAGTCAGGCACTTAACGCCGTTTATGGTACCTACACCATATATGGTACCCCCACCTTCGGGGCCTGTGGTGGTACCAAGGTACCCCCACGTTCGGGGTCTGTGGTGGTACCATATGGTACCCCCACCTTCGCGTTTTTCCGGTACCGGTACCATATATGGTACCACTCCGTTCAGATTTCGTACCATATGGTAGTGGTACCATATATGGTGCCGGCACCCATGGCCATGGGTAGGGGTACCATATAATGGTACCACCACAGTCGCCGAACATGGGGGCACCATATATGGTACCACTACCTACGGTCCCGGTACCATACCGGCACCTTATATGGTGTTGGTACCATAAACGGCGTTAAGTGCCTGACTGTCCAACCTCTACCAAGCTAACTACCACATCCAAGCACACTGAGCCCGAGCCCCAGTTCCCCTCCCGGATGTCACAGATGCAGCAAAGTCGGCCATTTTGCCCGTCACTGCCATTCACAACCCGTCTCCCCTACCGAGTCTGCTCCTGCCAAGGCTACTCCTGTGTCTCCAGTTCAACCGGCCGTTCGTCGCCTTGTACACAAGTCATCCCGTTCTCGTGTGCGCCCCACTTCCAAGTTCACCGATCACCGTCCCTCACCCTATCACTTCACGAGCTTCCGGCACCGTCAAACGGTTCAATCCCCTCATCGGCTATGGCTTCATCATGCGCTCGGACACTCACCAAGACTGTTTCGTTCAAACCTCCTCTATGCTCTCTTCACATTCCTCTCATTCGGCTCCACAATTACTCCCTGGAGAAAAGGTCCATTTCGATGTCACTACTGGTCCATTCGACCGTTCCGATTGCGCTGTCAACGTCATCCCCAATGCAGACATGGGCTGAGGGGTTGGCCCCCCTCAAGCTCTGACCTACCCCCTTAACCCGCCCCTACCTCCTCAGGAATTTTTTTGGAAGAATTTTGTATAGAAAATTGTGATGAAAATATGCCTGGGTTAGGTGCAAATGAGCTCAGAATAGCTTATTTTAACTTATGTTAATGAAAAATAAGCCGAAAAACCTTGATTTTAGCCAAGAATCGGACTTTTTGGCTTACCACCCCTCAGGCGCTCCTACCTCCTCAGCCCCCCTCAGGAATTGAAAATTCTACCCCCCCCTCAGCCGAAATGCTAGCCCATGTCTACCCCTATGGTCTTTCTTCCTCTTTTGTTTCCTTGCTTCCGGAGTGATCGTCAGGCAGAGATGTAGCCCCGATTCAACCACAACGCTCGTCCGAGAGGAGTGATGAAAGATTTATACTCAGCATTCCTATTGTCATTGTTTGTTTGTGTAGTCGCAATAGACACCTTCAAAAGGTAGGCAATTTGTCCAAAAATGCTATTTTGTCTTCAGAAACAAGAAAAATACAGTGATTTTTCATCGGAAAAATGAATAATAATTCGGTACCGAATACCGGTTAATGAATCCTTTGCGAATGACCGTATTCCTTCTGGGAAAGCGAACATAGACTATCGAGTTTAGGGAAAATAAGTTATCCTCACACCTTTTTCTTTTATTGCATTATTAGGGGAAGACAGATTTCTTAGGGTTGACTTACATTGTACTTGACTTAGTAGTCGAACAAAAAATTTATTGTCTCGTCTAGAGTACCAAACTAACCTCATTTCAAGCGACGGCGCCTAATGCCTTTCGCTTACCAGATTAACCTGGTTCAATTTAGAACTGTTTGTCAGGAAAAAATAGCCAAGGTAGAAGGGCTATTTTTAGCGCAGCCCTATAGTTCAAAATTGTCTACTTTTTGCGCGCAACACAAAGGCGCAAAAACCTATTGGCGCGTATGTGTGTCAGCATAGAAAATGAGCTGGTTGGTCGGCCGTGCATACATAGAATAACCATAAGGCCACGTGTCTCTATCTATCCGAGCGAGCCAGAAGATCGGAAGAGCCTTGACCCCCGAGCATCGGCCGTCCCTCCTCCTGCCCCGGCCAAAAACTGGCTCTACTTGTCGATTTCTGCTCCATTTGTGTCACCAGAGATAACCTGTCTGTCTGCCGCAGAAGAACTGTTGTGTAATGGTGCGCGTGCGTCTATTTGTCAGTATTTTGTGAGAAGAATTGGTCGCTATTGTGTCTTACTTGTGACTTGATGATATTGGCAGCTGTTTCTTTCTGTTATCACTGGATTAAATGCTGAAATGCAGTGTGGTTAGTGGCGGAAGTTGGAAGAGAAGTGTGGAGTTTATGAAGTGGAGCTTGCCGCTTGCTGCTATTTTGGTGCTAACTCGCGCTAGCTGGAACGCTGGCCAGCAGTTAAGGTGAAGATTTCTGAGCTGTGACAATCACTGCCTTTTGTGACAGTTCTCCAGGGTTCCTACGGTTGACAACCTCTTCTCGAGAGTAAACTAGGCTTGATTAGTAGGACATTTTATTGTGGATTTATACTCATAAGCTCAGTATTGAGTGTTAGAGCCTTTGGCGTCATGAACAACTTGAAGATGAGCAAGAGAAAAGTGAATCCATCCTGAAGGACAAGGTTGAAGAAATAATATTGTCTTCTGAACCTCTAGTGTATCAATAAGGAGGAGCACATCGATGCTGTGAAAAGAGAAATCAGGTTCAACATGGAGTCTTTTAGTCGCTTTTGTTTTTCTATCCTACCTGTTTGTTTGTGACGCCAATAGAGAAACCACTCAATATTGAGCTAGAGAATATAAACCCACAATAAAATGTTCTTATCGGCACTTCCATTTTTTTCTAACATGCTTAGTTCACTCTAGGGAAGGGGCTGGCGTAGTGTATGCTGTTCTTCCAATGGATTTTTTCTTTAGTTTTGACTGTTTTACGATTTATGCGCGAAAAGCTTCCTAGATTTGTACTGCATTGCAAGCTGCTGGTATAATTTGTCTATAAAATAGGTTTGCAAATATCGTTAGTGCTAGGAAAGCGTCTACCACCAATCGTCTACAAACGATCGTTGGCAAGACACAAAAGATCCAATTTTCAGTGATGATTTGCCATCCAGCACGCCATCGCCTGATCTCACTGCGAACAAAACCGCCAATCAGTCTGCTCAGCAGTCGAATGAAACCAAGTCGACCAGTGCTCAAGGTGCCGAAACGGAAGAAGAGACGGCAGAAAAGGTTGAAAGCATCGCGCCTTTTGATGAATGGACCAAAGAGAAATTGAAGGAACACAAGGTTGCATACCCTTTGAGAACTCCTTCCAGTTAATTTGAAATGGTTTAGCATCATCCTCACAAGCATGCGTCCGGTTCTCCGCCTCCTCAAAGGGCCGAACCGACTGGCTCTGCCCCTTCCCCTCCCAAGACCAATCAGAATGGACTGCCGGCTAATCCGACCAATGGAAACGGAGGACCTGGACTGGCAGTTGCATCCCATCCAGACCGAAATTACGCCTCCAAAGAATGTGGAGCTAAAATTCTGTTGTCCAATCCTGAAGCTGAAAACAAAGGCGCTCTAATAAAAGGTTTTTTTTGGCTAGGTTATAAGATCACTCAAATATGGTGTGCAAATTTACAGAGAAAGACCACGATGACTACATGCGAAATGCATGTGAAGTACCGGTCAAATACTTCATTCTGGAATTGTGTGAAACAATTCAGGCCAACACGATTGAATTGGCCAACTTTGAACTGTTTTCCTCTGGTCCCAAGGACTTCCGTGTCTGGGCTTCCGAGCGGTTTCCCTCCAATGATTGGACCCAAATCGGACAGTGGACAGCAGAAGACATTCGAAAAGTGCAAGCCTTTCCCGTCACAGACAGGGTCTATGCCAAATTCCTCAAAGTGAGAAACAGTTGTTGATCTATATGTGTATTGGTTTTCTTGTTTAGTTTGAATTGCTCACTCATTATGGCTCTGAGCATTATTGCACGTTGAGTGTGGTCAGTGTATATGGCATTTCCATGGTAGATGAATACGAGGCAGAAGCTCATGCCGAAGCCATGGGTCATCATCCTGCTCAAGACAATGGTGAGGAGTTTTTAGGTTTCCTTCTTGTCAACCATAAAATCGCCAACGTGGCACTAACAGGCAGTGCGCCAAAGAGGCTGTTGATGGCAACTGGTTTTGATCTTAAGACCGCCTGCGGCACTCGTGTTTAGTTGATTCTGCTGAGCAAATGACTAAAAAGGACAAACATACCCTACATAATGATGAAGAGTTTCAGCTGCTACCTCTGCAGCAGTATTGCCCACAGAACCGCCTGAGCCGGCTGTGAGACCACCGAAAAACGATTCAGTTCAAGCTAATGAGACATCATCTGAAGAGAAACAGGAGAAGAATTTTGTGGGCGCCGTTAAAGATGCAGTCAAAGGCGTGCTGAACAGAGCATCAGAGTTGTTGGGCGCCAAAAAACCAGCTGCAAGCCAAAACAAGACTGACTGTGAATGGTAACCTTTTTATTTTGTGCCGTAAGCCGTTCTCTACACTATCTCACTGACTATTTTAAAATTGATTACGATGCAAGCAAATCACACAACTTTCACATTCTTTATTCAAGGATTTCTCCGCTCAGTGGAGATGATATCATCACTTCAATTGATGGCCTTGCTTGATAGCATAATGCTGCCGTTTTTACAATCTTAACCAGTTGGTACTTATGGTATCATGTGATGCATTCAATAAGCAAATTGGAGCTTAATACATACATGGAAATATTTAGTATAACTTGACTGAAATTATATGGAATAATACCAGAATTTATACAAAACGTACTAAGTATAAATCACAAGAGAAACAATGAAGCAAAAACAGACTACTGCAAAACTCAGTAATTTGGTGAGAGCAGCTTGCCTTTGAACATCAACCTTATCCTCATCTTAACATGCGATTTCATATAAATAAACAAGTGCAAGCATGGACTAACCATCTGAAGATACACAACTGGCTGTCGTAGTTCCATAACTTACAGTGGGATTTGACTAATCAACATCACTAACAATGCATACATTGAGCACTCAGACAAAATGAAGAATATGAAAGTAAACAGACAACTCAACCGAACGCTGGTGGTAATCTTGTGTTGCTGTTGGCAAAGAAAGACAGAAAAACAGCCTAGGATAGTCTAAGAGCTGAACCAGAAGACAAAACCAGATGGCAACAGGACAGTCGAGACAGAACAAGTACACTATGCTGCTGTTGTTCCAGCTGGGAACCAAGACCACTAAGAATACTTCAGCATACCTACACACACTATTGCTGCATAAATTCCATTGCATGGCGATCATCACATTAGCGGGACAAGTTAGCAGATACAGAATACGATGACATGGTAGAAAATGTCAGAAATTGACTGCAGATTACATACAACAAACAGGTTTCAGTTTACAAGAAGAGTATATTTCAATTTGTGTAGGTATTTCTACAAGACAAACTGGCGTTTCCGCGTGCTGCACTGTCAGATCTGTCACAAGGACCCGAAGCCCAAGAGCAGTCGGTTCTGTCACTTCTTTGCGCCAAAGCCCAAGGAACACATTCCCACTGTCCGCCCCTCACATAAGCCCACCAAAGCCATTCCCAAGAGAAAGCAGAGAAAGCGCAGACGTGCCACCAATCATCGGCAGAGATTCGTGGAGATGCTGAGACGGGTTTCAAAGGAAGCCGAGTTGAAGGATGGTTCCAGACCTTTGACCCTCCTGACCACGACGCAGCCTCTGCTGCGACCAACCGGCTCACTTCCCGGCACCAGCACAACCCAGAAAGAGTCGGTCTTCATTCGACTGAACAACAGGATAAAGACATTGGAATGGAACATTTCATTGAGTGGCCAATACTTGAGTGAACTCAGTCGCAAATACGTCAACCAGATTACTGTAAGGGAGCTCAAACGTCATGTTATACCAGACAGTGGCTTCGATTTGTAGGAAATGCATCGGCAGCACAATAGAACGATGCGAGTTTTGAATGAGACAGCACGACATGCAGAGGAGGAGAGAAAACGACAGGAGGAAGAGATAAAGTTGCTCAGTTCCCGATTGGAAGCTTTAACCAGAGACTTCGAAGCTCTCAAACAAGACTGTTTGCGACCCAGCGAGGCACCCCTGTTTGACTTTGACCCCACTCCCGACACTGTTAATGAGGTGTGAATCGATTGTGTCTTCTTGGACCCGTACTTGGTTGTTACCACCCCAACACCCTGCCACTGACCCAAAACTAGAGGTGGCTCAGAAATTACTAATGCGTTTTTGTAATGGAAACACAGTTTGACTGATTACAATTTAGATTTTTAGCCTTACAATAAATTAAAATTGTTAGTAGAAACCGATTTCTAGGCGTTTTGGAGCTTTTTGAAGTTCTGGATCCCTCTCTGGGCCGGGGCTGAAGGCAAACCCCTCCCCAAACCGGACCTGTTTTGTTGTATATGTACACTTGGACTCATACATGGGCCGGGGGGTTTGCCCACCCCCAACTTGGGCTCGACCCCCCCCAAACGACCCCACCCACCCACCCACCTGAAGCCGACTTTTGTTCCTGACCCAACCCACCAAAATCGCCGCGAGCCCCCCCCCCCAACCGGTAGGCCCACCCCCAAATTTTCGGATTTTGGCTACCCCCACCATTTTTCCGGCCCATGTATGCTTGGACTTTACAAATGGTTTCAGTTGCAAACCTGGATGCTGGCCGCGCTATCTCTTCAAGCTCTCACTGTGCTCTTGTTGGCCTGGTGTTGCTGGGGTAGAACTCGACGCTCCTCTATGGAGCGTCTAATCACGGACGAATTGAATCGACGCTCCGCCCACACGCCCACTTTCCAGCCGCTCGCCAACGGTCACGTGACTACCGGAAAGGGAGCCCTCACACAGGAGACTGTTTTCGCTGGTAAATCACTCACATAGATGTACAGTAGAAGTTCCCTCACGGTGGGCAGAAAAACGTCCCACTTCTAGAGGCCTCCTGGGTGGTGGTCTGGGCCCAAGTTCTAGTGGAAGGCGGTGGTTTACTAAAAACACTGAAAAATTACAATTTTGGGCTAAAAATTGTTCACATAGGAGGTGGGAGGTTCGTGCAAAAACTTCACTTAGCTTCGGTGGAGGTGGGGGTGCGGCCTGAAAGTTTCGAAACTTTTTACTGTGATTTTTTATCTAATTTCGAGTGACATAAAGTAGAAACGGCCATATTTAAGTTACTGTTGCTAATTGCACGGACATCACCTGGTGATTGTGGTAAAATGAGCCAAGTGCTTTGTGCTTTTCCTGTTAGCTGACTAAATTTGGCATAAGTGACACAATTATCTACTTGTATTTTAGGTAAAAATATTTAAACTGATATTGAATCTAATTCACGAAAATGTAACAAATTAAAAGGCGATTCTCTCGATTTCGACTTTCTGTTTCTTGGCTCGTTTTACAATAGTGGACATATTATGGTACGCCTACCTGTGCCGGCACCACACGTGTAACTGAGGGCTCTGCCCCACCCCGAAACGATTTTTCCGACCAGTCAGTCCCGGATGGACTCAAGTGCGACAGAACGCCAACCGAAAGAGCAAGACCGATCAGTTGAAAATGGAAGGAAAGGAGAGGGTGGAAATTCAGTCTCGCAATCGGTTCGGACCGCTGGGCAAGGGCAGACCCAACAGTGATCTCTTTTGAGTGGTGGGCTGGTGAGTGTCGCCGGCCGGGTTGGTTATCCAAGTCGTTTTGTGATGATTGGCTTTAGTAGA
>JASANB010001428.1:0-128062 GCA_030248155.1 Sabatieria punctata
GTCCTACTGCACCAAACATTAACAAAGTCCTTTGTGAAGCATTTTTAGGAAGAATCCCTATTAAAAACGGTACCAGTTTAGTAATCTGGCTGTAATTTCAGAAGCAATAAAAAGATATTGATTTGGTCAAAACTTCTAACAAGATTCCAGGTGCCCTTGAAAAGGAAAACGCACCTAATGTTGGTAACGCCTAGGCAGTTATTTTCGTTTATTTGGGTGGTAGATAGATACTGTACCTGACGGTGAAACTGAGATACTTGTTAAACATGGCCGACTAAAAATATTCAATATCTGTCAATCCTAATTATATTAAACAAATGATTCAGCAATGGCCACAAGTTTTCTGGCAGCGTTTGTCGACGTAGCTGTTACGGTTGCACTGCCATTTATTGGCCTGACAACGAGACGAAATATCGCGACACGCTGAAAGAGAATACGTATATTAGCGTAAAATGTAGGGGAGAGGCTACAGACTATGGTTCCGAGGATACATCGATATTGAAAATCGATATTATTGTTATGGACAATTTTTAATATGGATATCAACTCGACGAGTTCTGATATCGTCGGAAACATACTACTTTAGGTACTGCAGGTAGAAGCAAAATGACACTCACAGCTGCCGCCTCCTCCTCCTCCTCCGCAGTAGCCGCAGGTCTTCTTGCACTCTCTGTTCACATAATCGTTGCGTCCACACTGGTTTTTATTGTACGCACAGTATCTAGCAGTGTCGCGACACTCTGAAATCTACAGTGCATAGAGAAGTAAGTGAGATCAGCCGTACAGCACCTGTCTGTGGTCCTGAGGTAGGAGCTTGTGTGGGTGGTTGAGGACCGTCTGTCACTGGAGACTCAGTTTCCTCCCCGCCGCCGCCGCCGCCGCCGCCTACAGTACAGTATTAGTAAACATAATACAGCACCGATTCCTATCGTATGTATATGGTTTAAAGGTACGATAGACAGTCCAGAAATACCTAGCTGTACTGTAAAGAACTATCGTCACATAAAGTTAAAATTAATATAGTCTCTATTGACCGTCAATTTCTAGCCATTCAAAGCGGTAGATAAGATCAGATACCTGAGCACTGGTACATGACGTTGATTTTCTGTACATCTTGCGTTGTGGGCTCTCCTCTGTTTCCCATCCTTCGATTGTTCTGGTCGACTGGTTGTCTTTTGGCATCCATTGAGGGCGACCGACTCACTCCGTACCGGCCGTAATGCATAACACTCTCAAATTTAGATGTACAGTATAGGCTAAGAAACCGATCGCCTAGGTACTCCGTAGTCGTATTTGCCGATCAAGTTGACACTGTATCCTTGCTGAGAAGAGGTTTTGAACTGAGACTTCCAGTTTCCGGGGATGTTGTTCCAATTGATCCTAATGTACTGATCCCTGTCGTCCCTGGATTGTTCATGGAAAAAGCCAATTGCATGCATCAGTTCGTGCACTACAGTACCGTGATGCCAGCAGCCTCTACCCAAATTAACCACCTGAGAGTTTCTCGCGTTCATGCCAATAAGACTAGAGAAACAACTAAAACAGACCAGTAAGTAAATAAAAATCTTAGAGAGAACTCTGTTCACCCTTCGTTTGCCTTGTTTTGGATGTAGATGAAATTTCTGTCTCTGTTAGTCTTGGGCACGAATTTTACGCACGTTTTTTCCTTGAAAAACAGCATTCCGCAAGCGATTTTCTTCTTATCGTAGTCGGAGATGCTATTTGCCAAGGTATACGGTACTCTTCCCTGAGGCCAGTAAGACACAGACCACAGACTATGGGTGAGTCCTTGATTTGGCTGAAAGTGTTCACTTACATTATTTAGGTGGCCACATCTAAGAGACCAATCTCACTGCATGAGGGACGTCATTAGCTTCGGCTTTCAAATCCGGAGGTGCAATGCTGCGAAAGCGATTTTTACAGACGTCGTAACTTTGCAAATCTGGACTGTTCCAGATGTGATCTCCTATTGTAGCCGCCCGAACGGCGCCACCTAAACTAAGACTGACCAATACCAACAAGCTGATCATTACTTTGCAATTGTAATCAAATGAAAAGCGCTTCTGATTTTTGGTTTTTATGACGCTTGGAACAAGCTGTTTTATCGCACCTGTTTGTCAGAATTCGCCGAATGCAGCTGTTCTGACGGAATGGAATGTTACCTGAGCAAGCAACCTGATACGTACGATACAGGTTTTTATGTTTGACAAGGTTACTACTCAATTTAAAAATTTGCTGGTCTATCTCCGAACTTAATAACACGAACTAAAACTAGGGGGAACATAAAACTACAGTACACAGACGTGTTACACTAATTTGTTCAAGGAAAGAAAGCAAGTACCAGCGTTAGCCTAGTTGGGAACCCGCATTTATTTAACCCATCAAAATTCGCAGCAGACCACTCAACTCTGCAAAAGCGTCCTGATTTTCCCAGTTAGCATCAGCAAAACGGTTCGAGTAGATCCATCAATTGCACTTGACGCAGAACAGCCAATAAAGCAGCCATACCGTTCGAGTTGACGAAAACAGATAGTTTCAAACTGTCGCAACAGTAAAGAACAATACGTACCCAATTGTCAATTATCATCTTTAGTGTCGGTTTGCACAACTTCCATTTCCGGTTGCGTCCTGACAGCGGTCGAAAATAAACCGACTCCGAAGCAAAACGAAAGAACACAACACACTCCTTTTCTTATAAAGAAGACTCACCAAAAGAGCAACACGAGTCAAGAACTGCTTTCAGTCAACAGATCTGCTTAGTAATTCAAAATCAATGGGGTACATATGAAAGCAGACGACCTTTAGCAAATCCATGTGTCCTATGCACAAACATCGGCTTAGTGGCGGCCTGGCGACATCGGATCGGGCAACGAGGAACAGAGAGACAAATGGTTTATCTTCAGCACAGAACACGTTAACTAGACCACACGTAACGCAGGTACACCATACTTACTTTAGAACAGCGAAACGAATCCGCCTTTATTAGTCATGCAATAAAAGTAGTCTCAGCAACTGTTCATATAATTTTCCTTGCTTGAACATTGCTTCAACCACTGTTCTTCTACAATTCCCTCCAATTTTCAAAATCGGAAGGCCATCACTCTCTACACCAGCACAGCAAAACGAACAAACCCTGACTGGTAGGAAATCAGAGAGCTTCTGACTTTTTCGGTTCTGCCACGGGTGCTGACTTCCTAGATTTTCGGCCTTTCTCTCCGCTTTGCTCCACATAATTGGCACACCAGCTGGCTAACTACAACCATCAATCACCAAAGCATATACATATGTAACAGGGGGTCTACCCCCATCCAACTTAGGCCAGCCCCCCTTCCCCGAGACGATTTTTATGACCCCTCAGTTTTTCTCGCAAATAATTTTTTTAGCAATTTTTTGCGATTTTTTACAATTTCAGACACAAAAATTATTAAAAATCGCCTGTAAAAACAGCACTTTTTAGTAGTTGTATTTGAGCCCAAATTAGCGATTTTTAGCCGAAAAAATTGCCATTTTTTTTTGAGATTTTTAAGCGATTTTTTAGTACCCAACCCCTCCCTAGAATTTGGGCTCAAACCCCCAAGCTCCTCCCCCTTCGGCGGATGACCTGTTACATGTATGAACCAAGGTACATAAAAATCAGCCAATAACATTCAGCGACTGCTAAGATTGACTCACATTTTTCGTCACGATAGTTTTGTAGGTTTTAGCAATGTACTTGTCGTTGTAGGCCTAAAACAGAGTCCAGTAGTTGTGTGAGCAGTTGAGACGTTCAGCAAACCTTGGGAATCTCCTTGGCAATTTCCTTCCACAAGGCACAGTGCTGAGCAGTGGGCTCGGTGGGTCTTGAACAGCCGATCTCGGAAGAGACAGAGAGATGGGAGGAGCAACTGAACTCAGCGCGACCGCCTCTCGATTTGCTGTTGGGTTTGACGGACGCAGGACTGCCCAGCCCACTCGACACCTCGCCCGACACACTCTCCACTGTGGTGGCCACCGATGCCGGCGGAACCAACGACAGAACTGAAACTAACTAACTGACTGACTGCTTAACCTGCCTCTGATTGGCTAACACAAAATTGTGTTTTCGCCCCACAATATCTTGTGTTTGTCAACTAAAAAGGGGTTAGCGTAAGGGATAAAACTACCCAAACGACTTCAGAACACACATGGAACAGATTGAAAAAAACATGCTGTATAGATACAGACGTCTCTAAAAACCACTAAAACAGATTTTTTGCTTCAGCTTCAGCAACAAAACTAGAAAGGATCGAAATGTAAACTAAAAACTGTGTAAATTAGATAAAGAAAAGTGCTGCAAAGGAAATTCAGCTAAAACACCAGTATGAGACAAAGAGGTTCAACCAAAAAGACAGTGAGGTTGAATTTTTAAATGCCAAAGGATGACTGCCCCCTTCCCCAGACAAACTGAGCAAGACAGGAAAAAAGTGCAAGTACCGATACGGACGGCATTTTATTGTAGGTTTATGAGTAGTCACTTTGTCTTCCTATTGTGCCCATCTTCAAGCTGTCCGTGACGTCATGAGCTTGTGAGCATAAACTCCCAATAAAATGTCCTACTTACAGGTACTTTCATTTTGTTTCGATCAGGCTGAGTTTAGTTTATGTTCGGGGAGGGTCTAAATTGTTTGCTACTGTACCTTCGGTGTCTTCGAAGCCAGCGGAAAGCGGTGCCGAATCGTCGATGCAGCCGAATCCGTACTGGTCCAGCACGTACTTCTGATGCTCGGGAAATCGGTCCTGTTCCGACAACAAACCAGAACCGAAGTACATGTACTGCGTGTTCTGAAACGCACCATCTTAGTTTAAAACCAACGGCCGGTCAGCAAAAAGCACCAGAATATCTGCATTGCATTTCCGCTGGTATTTGCGTCTGGTCCTGTGAATTTTCAGTAATGCGTGGATTTGCTCGTGCGAAGATGGGAATTCACTTTCTGAGTCCGTGTCCGATTCTTCCAGCAGAATGTTCTTCAAATTAACCACTGGTTCTTGTAAAAATAGGCTAACATAAGATGTAGAGAACAAAATGGTTGAAAACCACGTCCATTTGGAAACAAACCACCATAATAATAACAAAGTGCGGGTTCCGGTAACCCCCAACCGAAACCCTTTAGTACATGAATAGCCTCCACTATTTTTTGTGGACACTAAGTACCCATAAAAAGACTGACTGCCTCGCCTTTTTCGAGTTTTCCGTATAACTTCAAATGGCCGTCATTCCGTCAATTTTCAAGAGAATGAAAAGATTTTTTGCATGATTATTATTTTTTGTTTACAGTTTTTATTTTGGCCAAGTCCTGGCTCGCTAGCCTTCTCTAGGTTATACCCTATCCGAAATGAACTGACACGAATTTTCATACTTCAAATTTGAGCATACATATCTCAAGATGCCTTAATAGGATTTTTCCAATCTATACATGGACTTAAAACCAGGAAGAGGTCAGGTTTCCAGCACAACCGGTTAAGATTTGGCGGACTTTTTGAAAAATTAGCATTGACAAAAATGAGGGTGATGTGATACCCTCTGAACAGAAAGCACGACTGTTTGGCCTAATTTAGGTGATCATTCTGTTGTTGCCTTGGTTGAGGCGATTGTAATCCATGGCCCCTACTAGTTTGTATGCATACCTCTGCTTTCTGTGTAGGGGATAAAACCCTCATTTTTGTTAATGCCAAATTTTCACGTTCACTGAAAGCAAAAATCCGCTAGATTTTAACCGGCAGCGCTAGAAAGCACTGCCGGTCAAAAGCCAGTTTGGATAACGCCGACCCTGTTTCCCATGCCCTATTGAGAGTTGAAATTTCGCTTGACTTGAAAAAAGTTGAAATAAAAAAATAAATTTTGACCAAAGATTTTTAATCTACTCTAAAAGTACCTAAAATCCACAATTTTGAAGTCCCAACTATTACTAGTACGGAAGAAATTCGAGTTGAAAATTTTGGTCCCATAGTAAAGCGAATCGATTTTTGGTGGTTTATATCTCCGAAATTGAAAGTCAAATCCATAAACCCTTAGCAGGTTTAACATAACTCACCAATCTGGTGCACTACTAGAAGTGCACCAACGCACAGCTCTCTATGCAAAGGTTCGATTTTCAACTTGGAATAGGGATAAGGGGAAAGACTCGATCAAATCAGAGATTGACTCTTAAGCAAAGATTGCTTAAGCTACAAAACTTGGGATAGATCCGCTGAAACATTCGTGAGATATGTATGTTCAATTTTGACGTCTGAAAATTAAGGTCAGTTCATTTTGGAAGGGCATAACTCAAGTCAAGGCTATACTGCTAGGAATTTGCCAAAACATACTGTAAACAAATAATAATAATCCTGCTAAAAATCTTTTCAATCGGTTCGGTTGAAAATTGACGGAATGGCGGCCATTTGATATTATTCGGAAAACTCGAAAAAAGACTAAGCGGTCTTTTTTATGGCCAACACGGTAGTACTTACTTTTAGCCATTTCCGTTTACGGATGGTTTTGAAATTGTAGAACGCACTAACGGCCGCCCTTCGTTCTAAAAGATCAGAAGCATTGCTGAGTTAACAGACAATCAGACCTAATCTGAACACCTTCCTCTGTTCTCCAAATGCTTTTGACGGAAAAGAAGTTGCTCAAGACCGGATTTTCTGAACTGGACCCTGGCTGAGCCACCACTGACGTGCTCGGAATCCTACGAACACATTCTTAGCTCAGACACCTTACAGCCAACTGACTTAATAGCAGAGGACAAGAGGTGTTCCAGCTGATCCAGAAACGGATTCAGATCAAGCATTTTCTGCAGTCGCTGCACATGTAGTGGAACCACGTGAGGAGATTTGGCACCGCCCAACGCTCGCTTCTGCTGTTGTTGTTGACGTCCCGCCTCCATCACAACACAACGTTCGATACACCTGAACCAAGTGTCAAACTGTCATGCACTAAACGCCATACGCATATGGCAACAGACGTTGGCAAAGGGGCGGGGTGAGCGGGTTGACCCCTTCTGGCTCTGACCTCCCACTCGGGGCGCCGCTAAGCCCCTCCCTCAGGAATTTTTTGGAAGAATTTTTATACAAAATTAATTATAAAAGTATGCCTAGATAACATACATTTAACAGCTCCGGGCCGACCTGGAGGAGGGGGGTAGGGGGTTTCCTCAGGTGAGGAGTCGAGGGGGCCCAGAAGGGGGTCCCAAATTTCGAAAAGTTCCAAAACACCTGAAAATGCGTTTTTAGCACGCTTTGTTTCAGTAAGGACGCTAAAAATCGCTATTTTAAGCTGCCAAATAGCGTTTTAGAGCTAAAAACAAGCAAAAAATGACAAAAAGGGCTTCCAAAAACGGCAAAAGATAAAAAGCACCGTCGGGACCGCAGCACCGTCGGTCTCATCGGACCGTACTCCTGTTGCTCTCCTCTTCCGTTTTTAAACGCCGTCTGCCGAAAAGCGGCCATTATCCCCCACTAGTTGGGTGAGACCGACGGTGCTCCGGTGGTTATGGGCGGCGCCTGAATGCATCACTTCTGTCAAACATCTCACACCAGCGCCAGAGGTCGCCGGCCACGCAGCACTTGTGATCATTTTGGGTACTTCTACTTGTGGAAATACTGAATCCACCGGAAGATATTGTGTTGATGTATGAATAGCGCCAATGGATTCTGCCGAAATTCGGACAGCAAGCCTGTTACTCTGGCCCTGAGTGGTATATCAGGACACAACGCCAAAGTGTTAAACATTTGCACTAACAGGAGGGGTACCGAATAGTAGACTCAAATTTTTTGGGCGGGCATTAGAGCCGGAAATCGGCCCAGCCCTCCCAGTCTAAAGCCGAGGTCAGTTGGAGTCTTGTGTTGAATAAACTTTGTTGTTGTTTGTTGTTGTTGTTGCAAATAGTAGAATGTAACAGGTGATCCGCCGAAGGGGGACGGAGGTTGGGGGGTGTGGCGCCGGTCGGAGGTCTGAGCCAAAATTTTGGGAGGGAGGTTTGGGCACTAAAAAACGCTCAAAAATATAAAAAATCGCAATTTTTGGGCTAAAAATTGTTAAAATTCGCTAATTTGGGCTGAAATACAGCTAAAAAGTGCTGTTTTCTGGGCGATTTTGGCAACTTTTGTGTCCGAAATTGCAAAAATTTGATAAAAAATTACTTGCCAGAAAAATCGGAGGCGGGGGTCGGAAAAGATAGTCTCGGGGGGTCTGGCCTAAGTCGGGAGGGGGCAGACCCCCAGACCCACCTGTTACATGTATGGTTCTAGTACATAATCTGTTGGTTTCTCTGAATGTTTTCCAGCTATTATGTCCGCCCGAAAGGGTGGAGTACAAAACCGTGCACCCCAGGGTACACTACACACGCTAACTGGGTACCGTTAGAGATTCAATCGAATACAAAATACGGAATAGGATTTTCGGAACCGAATAATACGGAACAGGAACAGTTGGAATCTGAAGGTTCTAGGTTGTAAATTACATAAATTTTCTCATGAAAATTTGATCTAAAACACTGTTTTGTATAGGACTCAAACATGTTCGGTTTAAGCATGGCAAGAAACAAAAGAAAACTGTTTCAGACAACCGTTTAAGGCGTTGGCAGAATTGAGGTAAATTTTAGCTCAATCAAACTGTGTAATAGCCAGTTACATAACCAAAAAGCAGTGAGATTATTTCTATTTTTAGACATTTTGTGGCAAAGTGCGTTAAAAAGCAGCAAAATATTGAGTTTTATACGGTTATTTTATTCGGTACCAAAAATACCGAAACAGAATAGATGAAAATACCGAATTATTCGGTTCATACTACCGACCAACACCGAAATTCGGTTGCATCCCTAAATCACCGTAGCGTAGCACCGTCGGTCTCAGCGAACCAGTGGGGGAAAACGTCCGATTTTCGGCTGACGGCCGTTAAAAACGGAAGAGGAGAGCACAGGAGTACGGTCCGATGAGACCGACGGTGCTACGGTGCTACGGTCCCGACGGTGCTTTTTACCTTTTGCCCCAAAAACACAGATTTTTCTTAAATATCTCAGATTAATTTAGATTCTTAGATTAATTTATAATTAATTATGGTAATTAAAAATATTAACTTCCGTTTGTGAACGGTTCCTGATTCCCTTAGCTACATACAATGCAAACACAAATAAATAATTTCGTTTATGGGGAAAACTTGGCCGCAATCATCAATCAGCGAAATAACATCGGAAAAATTGGGACCTACCTACCTGCCCGGCCGAATCTTGTACGGATGGCGAATATCCCCGGATTAACGAAAACTGACTGTGTAGGTCGACGTTCCTTATTAGTTACTTAGTTTATTTCAATTTTTGGTGGTGCGGTGTAGTACCGTACACTTGCTACAGAAATCATTTTATTTCGCCATCTATGCATGCGATTGAAGGGCGGCAAATTTAAAATTTTAGATCAGTTCAGTTTCCCGCTCTACTGGACAAAGAAAGGTACATCACTTTCTGAGAGAAAGTATCTACGCAAAATTTCCAGCGGGCCTGGTGTTTACAGAAAAATTGTGCTGTTGATAATCAGCTCTTTTACGACAGCAATCGACCGATCTCGCGCTTGGGGACCGATGGCTTAGGCTGACTGGACAACGGACAGACTGGTGGTGTGGCCCAAATCTGTTCTCATAGCAAAGGCTGTTTTACTGGAAAGATGGGTAGAGTAACAAGCAGACATAGATAGAATGATCGCAGCTCAACATTTCCCGCAGGTTTTGCGGCAATTCGGCGTAACCGAGCTGTCTCCACAGGAAAGCTGGGCACAGTTGGTCCAAATGTCGTAGCATTGACCGCTCTTAGCCTTTCCTTTGCACAAGCCGCGACTGCAGGTTCCGGCACAGTCACTGCACACTGGACCTGTCTCGAAAATCGGCCACTTATAATGATTGCCTCTAAAGCACAACAATGTACCGTACACCACATAGAAACGTACACAGTGTCATTGACTTACGGTTTTATGTATCGACAGACCAGATAGCGCATAGTCCATCGTTCGAAGCCTGGCATGTTTCTGCATTCACTGTAGCCGCACCCTAACATACTGCTGGTGGCCCAGACAACCTAAACTTCACGCACCAAACTATTCGCATTATTTGGTTAATTACGCGCAGAGTCAGACTATAGTTTCAAGTTTATGAATTGAAGGCCGCGGCCAATTGACTCACTACCACCCCTATATCCGATCACAACAGTGGTGTCAAAATTGTTCGTATTACAAGAAACAAGCAAACACAACAAAAGTTTACAAGGAGGGTTTCCTAGCTCTCCTTAGTGTGAACTTAGTGTTGAATAGTTGAAGAAACCAACTGCAGAGCTCTGGTAGAAGTAGAAGCTATAGCTACTGTATGTAGCAAAGCAACTGACTTCTTTGTAAATCTATTTTACCTATGCCACTGCAATGTAGCCAACCTGAGTGTAATGGCCGAGTCCGTTCATGGAGTCTTGATTCGAGTAGCTGTTGTAGTCTCGCACAGGAGCGATTTGCACTTCGTCAAACCATTTCTGAGTCATCAACTTCCAGCTATCTTTATGGCCGTCTGTAGCAATGTTTTCGCCGTTATCATTGCTTGAATCTAAATTAAAAACAGCCCCAATACGTAGGTAGGTACTGCACTGAACGTTTTATGCTACCGTGCCCAAAAACACATCGGTCGGCGTATGCCTGAGCACCGGCGGCCAACTTTGAATCCCATGTCTGCAAAAACTGAGCTTTTTCGCTAGGAAGTACGCATTAACTATTACCATTTCTGCCATGTACTTTGCAGTGGGAACGCCTTGCTGTTTTCCCTGAGCAACTTTAGATCTAAGAGCGTTGTGAAGATCCAACACTTCTTGTTGCCAACGCTTCAGAGCTAAACCAATTCATAGAAAATACGTCAACAACAGACAGACAGACACGGTATACTTGAAGTGGACTGGCTGGACCAACTTGGTGCTGGCGTGGTTCTTCTCCGAGTCTGTCTTTGTGGTTTGACGGTGGTTTGCCGGTTTCCACCAGAACTTCCGCATGTTCCGCAGGTCATTTTGCAGTTTGCATCAACGTTCCAGTCACTACCGCATCGGCCTCTATAGCTTGGACACCAGTCTGCAGCGTCTTTGCACGATCCAGCGTTGACAGCCGAAACTAAGTCTACTGAGACTAGCGGCGGTGCTGGCGTGGTTCTTCTCCGAGTCTGTCTTTGTGGTTTGACGGTGGTTTGCCGGTTTCCACCAGAACTTCCGCATGTTCCGCAGGTCTTTTTGCAGTTTGCATCAACGTTCCAGTCACTACCGCATCGGTCTCTATAGTTTGGACACCAGTTTGCAGCGTCTTTGCACGATCCAGCTTTGACAGCCGAAACGAAGGCCACTGAGACTAGCAGCAAACCCAACCAAACCTTCAGCATATTGAACAAAAGCATATATCGATCCGACAGACAGATTGTGAGGGTATCGTAAGCAGCAGTCGATTTCAGGATAACGACAGAGTGTAAATTGGCTAATTTCTTCTGCAGTTGAGTTACTTTGTTCTGTTCTGCATACACTTCAACAAATCTTTCAAATGGTCGAAAACAGCCGATAAAAGTTTGCATGAATAAAAGTAATTTCGAGTAAAATCGCATGGGCGTGGGAAATCATGATGACTAACTTAATGATCAAAACCCTTAAACCATGCTGTACCAGTACAGTAACTAACTTTGTCTTGAAAAGTTGGACCAAAGCACACGATAGGTGTGTAGGGCCACTGAAAACCGGCAAAAATTTTTTCAATTTTCGGCATTCAAGAATCTGATTTTCGGCAAATTCGGTAGAATGTTCATTTGTGATTTACAGTAAAAAATCAGGGAAAATCTTACGTAATCTTGTTGAAACGGAATGTAGCACGGATACATTTAGAGTAAATCTGCGCTGCAGCAACGATTTAACGTACGTAAGTACGTAGTTAATGCATGTTGCCACAGTTCAAAAACTATCCTTAACATCATCAGTCTAAGACAAAACACTGTTTTCGCTGTTTTTTTAAATTTGAAATCGCTTAATTTGACATTCAAATTTTAAATTGAAATACCCTTGTCAAGACCAGAACAGCCCGTTCTGAATGAGACCACTGCAATAAAGGAAGTTTTTATATGAGTTTTGAAAGTTAGAAACTAAAACATAAGCCAAAAATATTTTTTAAAGCAAACTGAGTGACAATAGCAAGCAGATAAACTCGATATTGACTAGAAATTGCAGTGCAGTTAAAAAGATGAAATCACAGTACTAGAAAGTACTGTGATAATTAGAGCATGGTAGCATTTTCGGCAATTGCCGCGGTATTTTCGGCAGTTGCCGATTTTCGGAGGCCCTAGGTGTGGTTACCTTTTTTAGGACTGCTGCCCTCATTCCGGAGCACATACTCGTAGTCGCAACGCAGCATGCAAACTGTTACCGAAACTAGTCTAGAAAGTATATCGGTCGTTTGTATATGAAAGGCGGGAGGAATCATCAATGAAACTTCATTATACGTTGTAGTAGGTATGCGTAAATCGACCGCCTGATAACACACTTCGTCTAGACTGTATACAATAGAGTCGCAACATACAGAAGCTGACGCTTCAGTGCGTAATGTGCATACATTTCTAGACACTTTCCTTTTGATTCCTTCGGCCACTGCGAATGGCAACTCTACTGTACATATACAAAGCAAATTATGTTACAGTGGGGCATAGATCACCACGTGCATCGGCCCAACTTGGGCTACTGGACGCACCACACAACAGACTCTACCCCAGTGAAACAGACTTTTCTTCCCAGTAAGAGACGGACACACAAATACATGTACATAGGTATCAACTAAGACCCCTAGAAGTTTTTGCAATTCGATTTTCGTCTTTCCAGCACTGAATGAAAAAGCCGAAAAAAAAACCGCACACTTTTCGGTTAGGATTTTTCTAATAATACGTACGGATAAAAGAAGACTTCTCTATTACATTATTTTGACATTTGATTTTGCTTTGTCTGAATCAAAGTCGCGTCGTTGGCCATCGAGCAGTTTACGCTCTGCCGTGTGCCTCGGCAATCCCGGTATCCGTGAGAGCGGTAGTTTTGTGGCTTATAAGCCGGTCTGACTGGAACTACCTTACCTAGTACACAGAGGACGCAACGCAAAGCCAGGCTGCCGAAAGCCGATTACAGTTGAGCGCAGGGGTGGCAAATTGAATCCCCTTTGGAAAGGTCCCTGCGTTGTCCTCGATGTTACCCCATTCTCTTTAAAGATTGAGGATCCAGATGGTCGGGTCGAAAAGATCTCGCTGGATCATGTGAGGAAGCCTTCTTCAGCTAGTTTCGCTGTGGTCAGTTCTGGGGGAAAGTAATGAAGAATGTTTATGATTTAGAGAGTGTCTTGTGTTTTGTACATCGTGCGGCCCGTTACTTTGAGTGTGTCTGCTTTGTATTGTGTTTCTACTAGTGCACGACATAAATCTATTTTCACAGTATAAAGGAGAACCGACTGTATCTGCCGTTGCACCAAAAGCCGCTAAAGCATGCTTGCATTGGAGAAAAAACACCGGAGGAAGATGTTAGCAGCTGTGAGTGAGCAACGAGCAATGTCGACACGGGGGGAGCTCTCTTTACAACTGTGACGGCTGTCGGGGCTGTCGTCAGCACTATGTGGTGAAATGTGCCTGCCACCAACAAGAACAAAACCAGCGCTGGACTCGAGGTGGAGATTTTACCATACGGGCATTGTTTTTGGTTGAATTCAAGTTAGGGAGAGTAATCGTTGCGTAAATTAGTGTTTTAGTCACTTTTTTGACCAACTTTTGTTTGTTTGAAACGAGCTGGATGTCCTGAGGTTTGGTCGAACGTTCTTATATGTTTTCTTAATTGATAGCAAATTGTCATATCTACCAATGCGTTCGTGTAAATGCCCTAAAATTCTAGGATTATTTTCGTCACAAGGTATCGCGACAACGGCGCACTTTTCATTTTTGCTATTATTAATAATCTGTCTTTCAAGGTAGGAGGATGACTGAAAGTAAAATGTGCGCAGAAACGTACAGGTTGTTCAATAAAAAAATCGGAATTTTTTGGCCGTCCTGAAACTGGAGGGAGGGTAGCTCACATAGGGGTCCTGGTCAGGAGTCAACCGTCTTCGTTTTCCCCATACATGGGCCGCGGGGTATCCGGGCGGTTGCCCACCCCCAACTTGGGCTCGACCCCCCAAACAACCCCACACATCCACCTGAAGCCGACTTTTGTTCCTGACCCCACCCACCAAAATCGCTGCGACCCCTCCAAACCGGCAGGCCCACCCCCAAATTTTCGGATTTTGACTACCCCAACCCATTTTTCCGGCCCACGTATGGTTTTCCCCGTGATTATGCATCTGAATGCGCATAGGTCGACTCCACTTAATTAGACAATGTAATCGTTTATGTTCCAGCAGGAGCAGAACCACTGTTTGTCGTTGGTGTTTTACTTTATTGCGGCATCCAAAAAGACAACTTCACTCGAGTTAGTAAGTAAGAGATACATACATTGTGTAAGAATCAATCATTCTACACACGTAAAAGAATAAAATAGAACCCGTAAAAATCGGGCATTTAAAGCCTATGATCCAGTACCCCAGACCACCCATTCATCGTCATCGCCGACTCCTCCATTCCCCCCTCGCCCTTTCAAGGCGTTAGGATCTTCTATTTGAATCATGGATGTGTTGGTGGACACCACTGGCAAATTTGGTGGCGGTTTGTTTGCGTCTTTGTCGTCGTCCACTGGCCTGCCATCGGAGCGCGCTCCTTCCATGCAACACAAAAATGTGTTGGGCACTGTAGACTGCTGACATCTGTACGGCTGACCTGGCACAGGTGAACAAGCCATGTTCTGTTGGAATGGGGAACATCTGGAAAGGGTATTACGCTTCTGTGTGATGGCTTGCATTGCTCTATTTTATTACTTTTTGATTTGACGTGTCAGAGAATCGATATATGGCAGCCAGCCGGTCTGGCAGGAAGGAATTGGAGAACAGCAGACATATCGATTGGGATTATCGATCGAATTAATTTGTCGCTTGCAGACATAGCCGTCAGGACACGCAAAGTTTGTATTGTCACAGTAGTGGTACTGCTTGGTAGTGGGGTCACGGTATGGATCTCTAAAATTGGAAATTATTGAACTTCAGTTGACAGTTTTAGAGAGATGGTACCTGTTGTTGGGACAGACAGGAGCTTCAGTTCTCACCACAGCACAACAAAGATACTGTCCAGTTGTAGTGTAACTGCTGCACTCGTATCCCGCCGGACAAGTGTTGGGCAGTTGACATGACTGAGCCAGGTTGCCTACCAACAGTGTATTTCTGCCGATACATCGAGCCGTACTTGTGCCTCCGCCTGGACAGCAGATGAACGTGCCTGCAGATCACTGTTGTATAGTGGTTGGCACACTGTCAAAGTACCTGCAACATTGCTAGACTGCACACAGCTCTGACCAGCTGGACAGGTGTTTGTGCCAGCAGTGCACACCCGAGGAGTACCAATGGTCACTCCACCGGGGCACCGCGGCCCTTGGCAGCAATAGGACAGACTGGGTGTGCTTGGACTCCGCTGACATGTGTATCCCTGGAAAAGCAACCGATAGAACTAAAAGATGTGTCTAAAACTGACTGTGATGCAGTTAGGACTGAACAGGTTGCATTGCTGAGGTTGGCCGTTGATTCTGTATGGCTGGAGATTGTTGGGGCACAGAGAACCAGTGGAAGCGGCTGAACAACAAACATAGACTCCTGCTCGTGTGCTTTGTTGGCAATTGTAGTTGACTGGACAGCCCACACTTGTGCCAGGCTGACTGCAGTACTGATTTCGACCATTAGAATTAAAAGGAGTGGCTCCATTGGAGCACTGAAGAAGACCTGTCGAACTGCCTTGACAACAGATGTATGTATTTGACTGAAAATATGCACATGCACTAATTGCTCAAAGACCCACTCAGTACCTGAGTAGATGCTTGACATGAGTAACCACTGAAACAATTGGGAGCTTGAGGATTACACACCACTGGTTGGTTGTTTGACATCTGCGGCGTTGCACCACTGTAACATCTCAAATTTGTGGTGCCGAACTGACAGCAAAGAAATCTGTTAGCCATGTTCGACTGTGCACAGCTGAACCCTGAGGGGCAACTGAAATTGATAAAACACTTCAGTTTGATTCTAATTAGTATCTCAAGCTGCAACCTAGTGTCAGTAGGGCCAGCACATTGCCGAATGACACCATTTTGTGCGTAGGGTGTCCATCCCACAGGACACTGCAAAGACGTTGCACTGTTCAAACAGCAGACGTAGGTGTTAGCTTGTGTTGAACTGAGGCACTGATAATTTGCAGGACAGCTGAATGTATTGGCTGGATTGCATGTATATGTTTGGCCCTGGTTCGGTTGATAGGTCTGAGCACCATTGGCACACCTCACTGCGGCAGTGCCATAACCGCAACATACGTACTGACCCAATTTGGGGGAAACTTGACAGGAATAGCCAGACTAAAATCAGTATTAGTCAATCGCTAAAAAGACCTAATGAGATAGAGAGTACCCTTGCACACTGTCCACCAGGTTGAGTGCAAAACTGAGGTTGACCATTGGACAGCAAGAGAGGTTGTTGACCAGTGGGACAAATGTTCTGGTTGGTCTGGGTAACGCAACAGATGGCGTACTGGGGACTGTTGACGGCTGTGTAACAGGTTGTAGTTGCGGGACAGTTGGTGGGGGATGAAAGACTGCAGAAGATTGGCTGACCATTGGAACCAAGATAGGTGCGTAGGTTGTTTGGGCAAGTGTACTGACCAGTGCTGCCTCCACTACAGCACACAAAGGTGTTGACTAAGTTGGTGGTACGTTGGCACGTGTAGCCAGCTATACAATTGGGATTAGTTTGGCTGCAGTACTGGTACTGCCCATTAGTCTGGTAAGGCTGTCCACTGGGACACCGAGGCACACTGGTAGTTGTTCCGCAGCAGACAAAGGTATTCGCCAGGTTTGTGGCTCGTTGGCATGTGTAGCCAGCCACGCAGTTGGGTGCTGACAGACTGCAATACTGGTACTGCCCATTGGTTTGATAGGGTTGTCCAGATGGGCACTGGGGTGCAGTGTTGGTGCCACCGTAACAGCATATGGTTACTGTGGCTTGATTGAGCGCTGTGCGACAATAGGATCTGCAACACATCCAGTCAAACCTGAAGCGATGCCAAAAACCTACCCAACTGGACAGTTAGGACTGGCGACTGAACAGAACTGATTTTGGTTGGTACCCACAATGACTGGTGTTCCACCGCTGGGACATGTGTACGTGGTGGTGCCGCCCGTTCCACTACAGCAAATTCTGATACTGGGGTTGTTGGTTGCTTGTTGACAGGAGTACCTGAAAACTATCTTTTCTACAAGCAGACAATAACCAAATTTTGATGACTAAGAGTTTAGATGTACACCTCACGGGCACCTATATTCTGGCGCGGCCCGTCGGTTTTTGCTTTGCCTGACTTTGTTTGTTTGAAGTTTTGAAAATTTGGTCCAAATTTTCAAATTAAAAGCTAAATTTAGCTATAAGCTTTGAAAACTGACATTTTGAAACAGAAAAACGTCGTATATTTCTATTTTCTGCTTAATTTTTATTCAATTTCTGAAATTTCTGCTTTGAGCATGCCCGGCCCAAAATCCTGAACTGGCTTGCCCGGCCCGTGCACATCTCTAAGAGAGTTAGTGTTTGATAGAATTTGAAGAAGTAGTCAGACATGCAGAGTACCCAGATGGGCAGATGTTAGGCGCACTTGTGCAGAACTGTTGTTGTCCTGAAATTTGCAATGGAGTTCCCGCAAGACAAGTGTACAATGTAGATGGAGGTCGGGAGCAGCAAAGTTGCACAGCTGGATTGTTCAAAGCAGCAACACAGGCGTATCTAAAGGATTTTAGTAGCTGTAATGCAAAGCCAAGTAAGATTGCGTTTCGTTCATACGCAGATCCGCAAATTCCTGGGTTCTGTGCACAGAACTGGTACTGACTACCGAACAATAAGGGTGTGCCAGAATTCGAGCAGGTATAACTGCTGCCAGCAGTAGAAGAACAGCAAATTCTGACCGCTGGATTGTTAGTTGCTGTTTGACAAGCATATCTGAAGTGATCACAGATACACCTAAACAGAACTAGTTTTTAACCAACAAACCCAGTAGTGCAGATGAAAGGATTAGAAGAGCAGATTTGGTTTTGATTACCAATAATCAATGGCACTGCATTGTTAGGGCAAGTGTACAAAGTTGGAACTGCGGTTGAGCAGCATATACGAACATTAGGGTTACTTGACGCGGTTAGACATGTGTATCTGAAGTGAGGAATGTTTTCATGGCTAAAACAGTTGGAGTTAATCTACCCGGCAATACAAACAGCTGCATTGCTTGTGCATTGCTGAATAATAGTGCCAACCGAATAAGGTCGCGCATTGTTAGGACAAGTGAAGGAACCACCGGAATTAGGGGTGGAACAGCAAGCCTTCACATTGGGATTGTTCTGCGTATTCTGACAAGTATAACCGGCAGGGCATACAGCTGCATTTGAGGTGCACATCTGGTACTGAGAGCCTATCAGCAAAGGAGAGAAATTGCTGGGACAAACAGGCACGAAGTTTCCAGAAGAGCAACAAATCTTGAGATTGAGATTTTCGATTGGCGTCTGACACGTGTATCTGCAGCAGTTTCTACATTGACTGCAGTAGAGGTCAGAATCAGCACCTACCCTGAGCGACAAAGCGACGGGTTAGTAGTGCACATTTGATATGTGTTACTGACAAACCAAGGCACACCTGTAGAACAGGTGTACCTGGCAGATGTATCGATAGAACAACACAGTTGAATCCTTGCATCAGAGATTGAAGCCATGCAAGTGTGTCTGCAACGCATGCATCAAGCAGAAGCAAACCCTAGCCTTTATGTTCCACTCACCCTGTGCCACATCCAGTGCTGATTGTGCAAAACTGATACTGTCCATTGATCTTATATGGAGTGCCAGTGGGACAAGTGTACTGCTGAGTGTTTCCGACTTTGCAGCAAATATAAGTGCCAGCTTTGTTGACGGCCTGCTGACATACAGATCCAGACGGACAGGCTTGTCCAAAGGCGCAGAAAGTGTGTTGTGTGCCTGTGAGAAGAGGGGTTCCCACCGGACACTGGTATTGGTTCATGGCTTGTGGTTTGCAGCAGATGAATTGATTGTTGACTTGGCTCGACTGCAGACAGGAGGAACCAAACTGACAACTGGTGGTAGGGTTTGTTGGACTGCAGTAGGTAGTGACCCCGTTTTGCAGCACCCAACCTGACGGACAGGCGTTGGCATTGCTCGATCCCATGCAGCAGATGGGAGTATTTCCAGTGGGACTCATCTCACAGCTGGTTCCAAAGGGGCACGTGCCTGAATCGGTAAGCTGTAAAGACAACAGGACAAATAAACTCAACCTGGCACGTTCAATGTGCATCGCTGAGGATTTTGCGCGCTTGGATATGGGGTTCTGTTGTTAGGGCAAGTCATTGAAGGTCTGAGATTGGTTCTGCAGCACACGTAATGTCCTGGAGCACCGCCTACAGCTTGCATGCATGTTGCAGGCGCTTGACATTTCACTGCTCCATTCAAGACACACGTGCTGGCCCGACCTTGGTTGTCCGTCACTAATATCAAACCGCTGGGACAAGTGCCCTGAACCAAAGCTTGTAATTTTGCTCTGCACAGATAGTTGAACCTGGTTACCTGTGAACCACAACAGACGGACTGGCCTGTGCTGGATTGCTGGCAAACATAGCCAGATGGACAGGTGAAACCAGTGCAAGTACGAACCTGTCCGTTCGTTGGATCCAAGTAAGGTACCTGGCCGGCAGGACATAGCCCTAAATTTTAAGAAAACTTGAAAAGTTCTTCCTTTGACAAAAGAAAAAAGCTCACCCAAAACAAGAAACACAATTTGCGCCATTTTGGTGGAGGCACAGTAGTTAACTACGTACAAAATCGTGGTACCAACGTATTTTATAATTTGCGGGGGCTCAAAATAACCTTGCGGCGTAAACCTGCTGCACTTGACCTACCTACCTACCTACCAAGAACGGCCTCTACGATTGGCATCAAACCCGAATTTGCTTCAGTCCCTAACCTATTGAACCAAAAAACTGTTTGCCGGCTACTCCAGGCGAAGAGAAGAGCAAAGCAAACAATCGATTTCTGCCACAGCTTTGTGATGTGTCTTGGTAATCAGATCAGAATATTTCCGTATTTGAAGGCAATTATCCGTACCCAGATCTCGTCCACAGCACTGGTAAGTGGCCGTCCAGAAATTAAACTCGCATTTATAGTTGGCCGGACATCGCTGCTGTCCATCTATGGTGCAAGTGACAACCTGCCGGTTTGGGTTCAGCAGAGGAGTCTCGTTTTCATTACAACCTGAGATGGAGAAATTTGCGGTTATCAGTTAGAGAGAAAGCGTACCGTCGTCCGACTTGCAACATTGGTATCGGTCGATGAGGTAGCTCCACTGACACAAAGCTCCAGAAGGACAGGCGCTAGTGGAGCTCCCCGGAGTGCACGGAATAATCTTGTTGTTGGCTTTGACCGCCCGACTTCCACTAGGACACCCTTCGCCTGAATTGTAATACTTTGTGATTGATTTCAAAAGTTTTCGATTTCAAGTCACCTGGGTCTTTGCCGCAGCATTTGTAGGTGGCGTCAACTGAATCCTGATAGCAGAGAGCGTTGCCGGGACAGGCGTTCGGTGAGCCGGGCGTACAGGTGATCACTTGTTTGTTGGCGTTTTTGAGCGGACGAGAACCGAAAGGACAGCCCACCGGAGGGGGTTCCTGGTCGAGTCGCAGCAGACAACAATAGCCTTTCTCCAGACACAGCGTTGGGGGCAAACAGTCGGAGTCCTTTTTGCAAGTTTTCGTTTTGTTCTCTCTGTCTGAAAGACAGAGCAAACAGTGTAGGTGTTAGATTTTACTTTAAAGAGCAAAGGTTTCACTTCTAAACACCCTTCCGTCTTCACCGCAGTATTTGCTGTCATCTCTGCTGGTCAACTTTGGCGTTTTCTTTTTAGGACAGCAGATGTTCTGCTCTAAGACGCAATCATGGTCGGCGGGGCAAGTTGCGCTCTTTGTGACTTGACATTTCTTTGGTTTGCCTTCTATCATTAGAGGCTTTTCGCCGGTTGGGCAAGCGTAAACAGAATAGATTATAGTAAGACTACACACTTCCAAAATTACAACTTACAGTTGATGCTTCTTTGCCTAATTGGCTTGACAGATTGGGACACAGAGGCTGAAAAGTACGGTAAGCAGCTTTTGAGCGAATAATCTGATTATTTTGTAAGGCAAGCTAATCCTGCTACGTACAAACCTCTAGCACAAAGGCAAACAATTTACTCTGCTTAGCACCGTCAGTCAGTTAACAGTTAGAACAGAAGCTGAGCAGTGAAAACCAAATCAAGAATGATGTCGTGACTGCGACTGTGGTACGTACCGCAAAGGACGCAGCATAGGGCCACTTGACACCATGACAGATGCATCGTTGAAAGTGACAGATCTGCAGGTTTTGCGGGCTAGCACTGCTAGCTTTGAGGCTTTGGCCGAGACGACACTGTTAAATAGGAGAGCGGATGGACCGGTTTCCAGTCCCCCACATCAGCTCGTGCCTGCACAATGCAACCCGCGAGTGAGCACGAACCTCAGATCGCACCTTTGCGGGGTTTGTTTAGACACAAAGACTCTGTTTATCTTCCTCGCCCACCAAACGGATCTGCTACGCCTACCGCCGGTAGCTCCTACTCACTGCCACTACGCTTCACCCGTCATTTCACACTCGTTCATTGTTGCCGACCGTTAGTAATGCTGGCACTTGATGGCCTTCTCAGTAAAATACGCACACGCAAATAGTGGGCGGCAACGTACTTTTTGGTAGACTTGAATCCTTAGTGTAGTTAAATGTGTGTGTGGTGTGCATTAAAGTAGACAAATTCGTTTCTGCAATGAATGTGAAGAGTGCCTATTCCTAAATAAAGCAAACTGCTAACAGTAATACTGTATGTTCAACTTAGAATGATTTGGCTGATTTTCTTCAACAATGGATAACGCGTTCCGTGGCAGGATGTGGTGACGTCATCTGAAGACAGGTCGTAGACCATCGCACCCAAAAAGTCATTTGCTTTTATCCATTCAGCCTGAAATCCACAATCATGTGAATTGTAAATGAGATGCTGCTTACGGTAATTTGGGTGCTGTTCAAATCCGCGTAACTGATCCAAATGTTGTCATGGTAACAGTAGGGCACCTTGGCTGTATCGTCCCAGACTCTAGTGTAGCTATTTTTTACTAGTCCACAGATCTAAACCTATCGCTGTGCAAAAATACCAAATCTAATTTCTACCAAAGTGTAATTCAAGTATTTCCCGTATTTTGAATCACCAGACGAAGGTGCATAAATTCCGTGTTCAGACGCGTTTCGGAGTGTGTATCCATATCCATAGGTAGGCATGCCTACTACTAATTTCGAGCGTGCCATACCCTTTTTCATCCAAAAATTTGCGGCAAATTCCTGACAACATACAGTACGTAGGTAGCAGACTATCATCAAAGTGTACCGTATTGAAGTCAGAGAAGGGCCAAAAATCATCTTTAGGCTTGTAAAGATTGGCATTATATCCAGTGAAAGGCAGTTCTGGCTGGTAGCCGGGATGAAAATCGTAAGTCATCAAGTTCACAAAATCCAAATACCTGCATCAAATATTAAGTGGTTGTAATTCATTTTCAAAGCCCTCATTACTTGTTTAGCTGAGGAATATCGTAAACAATTTCGGCCAAAATGTATGGCGCTGGAACAGCGGCTGTTAGCAAAAGTTTCCTCGGCTGAGCATCGAAAGCCAAACGCAACATCTGAAAGTATGTAACTGGACTCTACAGACGCTTCAAAGAAACAGAGAATTACCCGAATTAGATCAACAAACAGTTTCCTTTCTTCAAACCGCAGCGTACGCACTACCGGAAACTCCCAATCCAGATCGAAACCATCAAACGAACCCTCGTTCATCAATGCTACAGCGTTCGAGACAAAATTTTTCATTGAAGACGGATTTGCAACCTAAAACATATTTCATAAAATCGTATATCATCTTAGCAAATAAAGTGTAAAAAATAGATCCAGTGGTTTATTCTGTAATAATAATGATAAATGATTTCTTACATTACCATATCACTAATATCCTTGTGCTCCTGCGGCGTCATTGCTTGAATAGTAATCATGATTTTCAAGTTTTTGTTCCGTTGTTTCAGAGAATTCAATTCATCAATTTGAGTTTTGTTTAGGGTCACAATTGTGCCGTCTGCTTTTGGAATTGTGGCTCCGATTATTAGCAAATGAGTGCATAAAGTGGCGTTGATCTTGTCTGGACTTAGTTTAGTCCCCGGAAACTTGGTCGGCATACCAAAATTGTAGTAGCAGGTTAAAATCTGAGACGTAGCACCGCATAGTGGAAAAAGAACAAGCAAAGAATACAAGCGTAAGGCCATTTTTGGTCAACCCTTTGTAGTAGCTACGTAGTGGGAAGTGAAAGATAAACGTGCAGCTGCTACTCATAAAATGACACCGTTTACTAGTGGACCTGCTTTTGAGCCGGACATTGCACACCCAGTCGCTGAAAATTTTGAGCTAAGCTGAGTCTCTGAATCTAAACCGAATCCTTTAGCATGAGATTTAAAAATTACTGACTAAATGCAACTTTACTTCGTAAAACAATTAAAATGAAAGATTCCAAATATTTTTGATTTCCGAAAAACACTGCGGGGAAGGTTTCTATGATGTGCAACAGAGTTTAAATATCATTTAGTTATTGAACTTGTTGCTAAAATCTGTGTTATCTTAAACAACATATTCAACGCTTTGTTTGATTTTACAAGTGGCGATTTCTCAGCTATGGGGCCGTCCATAAACTACGACGTTCAAAAATTCAAAATTTTGCACCCCCACCCCCCTTCCGACGTTTACCGACGTTTTCATCATCACCCCCCATAAAAATTACGACGTTTGGGAGGAAACCCCCCCCCCCCCGAAATAAAATTTTCGAATTCAAAATCTGAAGCTGCTTTTCTGACTGCGTAATCACAAATGAATAATAGAAAAATTTATGCCTCTGCACATACGTATTTACCAGTTAGTTTCACCAATCTTTCAACAATTTATTTAACTTTCAGTTAAAAAAGAGTCATTCAAATCGGTTGAGATTTGCGGTTGCCACAGTAAAAAATCTGCTGGGTTGTATTAATCACTCTTGTTCATTGCCAAAATCAGTGTTTCAAATTTGATGTCAAATGTCTCGAGAACCAAGCAGAGCATCTTAGCGAAAACTCTACCAATCGATAATTTATTTGTCTTTCATTCAAAAAAGATCTATTCAAATCGGTTGGGATTTACGGTCGCTACAGTAAAAAATCTGCTGGGTTGTTTTTTGCACACCCTGTACAAATCACGCTAACATACTGTATGTTGTACAACTACAAAAATGTGTCAAAAACCGTTTGACTTTCTCTGCATTCTTGCTTATTCTGCAATCGTCAAACCTTACCAAAAAAGGCCAAAAATACGTCAACGTTTTGCCTCAACCCCCCACCCCCCCCTCCGACGTTCTGCGACGTTTTTCGGGGTACCCCCACCCCATACATGTAACAGGTCATCCGCCGATGGGGGGAGGGGGGGTTGGGGGGGTCTGGCGCCGGCCGGGGGGGGTCTGAGCAAAAATTTTGGGGGAGGGGGGTGGGCACTAAAAAACGCTCAAAAATCGAAAAAATCGCAATTTTTTGGCTAAAAATTGCCAAAAATCGCTAATTTGGGCGAAATACAGCTAAAAAGTGCTGTTTTGCAGGCGATTTTGGCAATTTTTGTGTGTGAAATTGTAAATAATTGCAAAAATTTGCTCGAAAATTTACTTGCCAGAAAAATCGGAGGGGGGGGGGGTCGGTGAAATCGTCTCGGGGGGGGGGGGTCCCCATCCGGGGGGGTCTGGCCGATTTCGGGTGGGGGCAGACCCCCCAGACCCCCCCCTGTTACATGTATGCCCCACCCCCCCCCCTCTCTGAACGTCGTAGTTTATGGACGGCCCCTATGAGATCTTCGATCATTTTTTTAAACTCTCAGTTTTAGTTCCCTTTGAGCTACAGAGGTGCCCACTATCCACCTTCAGTGCGTTAAGTAAAATGCCATGACCAGTCATTCCTGCAACATACTTGAATTACCCAAATAATTGGAGTTTCCGTGGGCCACCCTGAATCTTAGTTTCCAGCTCATAAAACAAGCAGAGTTAGAATTTTTGCGCCAAACTTGTGCAACAGGTACCCAAATTGTCTTGCTAAAAATCTTGAAAATTTGAGGTAAAACGATAAAGAACTGAACGAGAACGAAACGTTTGATTGAAGACCAAAAATCAATGGAACACTAAGCGGAAACTGCATCTTTTCGATCAATGTGGAATGTTCGCAGACGTTTAATACAAACTGCTAACAGTACGTAGTAGTGCATGTATTTTTAACTGAGAATGACTTCGCTGATTTCCTTCAGCAGTGGATAACGCGTTCCATGGCAAGAGGCGGTGACGTCATCTGAAGCCATGATGAAGACCATTGCACCCAAAAAACCATTTGATTTTATCCACTGAGCCTGAAACCGCGTGTCATGTGGTTGGACGGAAAGTAGGAGGGAGATGTCGATTTACCGTAATATGGGTGCTGTTCAGATCCTCGTAACTGATCCAAGTCTTGTCTTTGTAAATGTACGGTACCTTTGCTGTATCATCCCAGACCCTAGTATATCCGTTTTTCACTAGTCCACAGATCTAAAATTGTTATTAGCGGCACAAAAATAGAAATGTATAACCTTTACCAAAGTGTAGTTCAAGTATTTCCCGTATTTCGAATCACCAGACGAAGGGGCATAAATTCCATGCTCTGACGCGTTTCGGAGTGTGAAACCATATCCATAGGTAGGCATGCCCACTACTACTTTCGAGCGTGCCATACCCTTTTTCATCCAAAAATTTGCAGCAAATTCCTTAAGACAATCAGTACGTACATAGGTAAGACATACTGTAGCCATAAATGTACCGTATTGAGGTCAGAGAACGGCCAAAAGTCATCTTTAGGCTTGTAAAGGTTGGCATTGTATCCAGTGAAAGGAAGTTCTGGCATGTAGCCGGAATGGAAATCGTAGGTCATCAAGTTTACAAAATCCAAATACCTGCATCAAATAACAAGTGGCTATGGACGCATTTCCAAATCCGCATTACTTGTTTAGTTCAGGAATATCAAAAGCAATTTCGGCTATAAAGAATGGCGCTGGAACAGCAGCTGTTAGCAAAATTTTTCTGGGCTGAGCATCGAAAGCCAAACGCAGCATCTGAAGTAACGGACGAACTAAGAAGGTGTTTTAAAGAAGCAAACAATACAATGTAGGTACCCGAATTAGATCAACGAAAAGTTTCCTTTCTTCAAGCCGCTTAGTAGTAACCACAGGAAATTCCCAATCTAGATCGAAACCATCAAACGGCCCCTCATTCATCAATGCTACAGCGTTTGAGGCAAAGTTTTTCATAGAAGTTGCGTTAGCCACCTCAAATGACGTTTTCGTATACTGTATAGTCTCGACTACAGAAAGAAGCTACTAAAGAAAAAATACAGCACAGATACAAAATTCCCCATAGCTTTTTGGCTGTCAGTCAAAAGGATTCGTTCTCAGAGTCAGTTCTTTACCGATTTGGCTGAAAATTAGTAATAGTCAAATTCGAAATCTGTCTGTCTGTCTGTCTGTCTGTCTGTCTGTCTGTCTGTCTGTCTGTCTGTCTGTCTGTCTGTCTGTCTGTCTGTCTGTCTGTCTGTCTGTCTGTCTGTCTGTCTGTCTGTCTGTCTGTCTGTCTGTCTGTCTGTCTGTCTGTCTGTCTGTCTGTCTGTCTGTCTGTCTGTCTGTCTGTCTGTCTGTCTGTCTGTCTGTCATACATCAGATCGTACAATATATTTAACGTATCAACGATGTGCTAATGCGCAGCTGTGTGTCTAACTGCTGAGCTGATACGTTGAATGCGATACTTAACGCGACATTTAAACATCGTATTACAAGATCGTATTTACGATTACAATACGGTTAATGCGATTATAAGAAACAGTTAATGCGATTAGAAGACACAGTTAAAGCGATCCATAAATGAGTTTTTGCAAATTGCGTTAACAGTCTGTCAAGAGTCGTTTTCCGTGTGACAATTCGAAGCTCAGCTTCGAAAAGAAAGAAAAGAAAAGCTCCGTGTCGCGTAGGATGAACAAGAAATTAAAAGAAAAGATCCAAGGATTTACAGTATAAATTGATTAAGCGTTGCCCTTAACATTTGAGAATAAAGTTCCTCGACTTGATGCCCCCCTTGAAGATCCATGAATTTTGGGTTTTGTTTAGGGTAATAATAGAATGTCTGCTCTCTGAATTCTGACTCAGATTACTATGTAGCAAGTGCGTGGTGTTGTTCTTGTCCGGGCTTTGTTTAATCCCCTGAAACTTGAACGAACTTGAAGAATACAAGTGTAAGGAGGCAGTTTTGGTCAAACCTCTGTAATAGCAATGCAGTGGGAGTTAAAAGATAAGCATGCAGCTGTGACCTATAGTTAAACGTGTTTTCCCGCTGTTGGGTAGCCATTATTGAGACAGATAAAACTTGTTCGGAATCAGCGGACCCAACTTGGGGTCTAAATTTTGAAACCCAAATTAGGGCTTTGAAACCCTGTTTAGGGTTTCTGAGACCTAAATTAGAGTTCTGGAACCCTATTTAGGGGCTCAAAAAATCCTGTTTAGGCTCTCTGAAACTCAAAATAGGGTTCCGGAACCCTATTTACAGTTTCTGAGTCCCAAGTTAGGGTTCCGGAACCCTATTTACGGTTTCAGAAACTCAAATTAGGGTTCCGGAAACCTATTTAGGGCTTTTGAAACCCAAATTAGGGTTCAGAACCCTATTTAGGGCTTTTAAAATCCTAATTACGGTTTATATGTCTTGAAACCCTGAATTTTAGCAGTTTCTAACCCAAAATAGAGTTTCAGAAAAACCCCCAAAATTCGGCTGGGAGGGGTTTTTTGACGAAAATTGGGGATTAAACCCCTCAACTACATGTAAGGCCGAGAGGATGAGCTCACGACGTCGTGCACAGTGGCTATGCGGCCTAAACCACTACACCAACTGTGTCAGGCCGGCAATGCCTTTGATCCGGATGTAAAACACTGGACCCAAAGCAACCAAAAGCCTACGCAATTATCTAAAACCGCTGCCGCACAGCCGGCAAAACATGCCGATAATTCGTAAAAATACCGCAATGCCAGAAAGAATTAATCACAGTTTCTCTTACAGATTAAAAAACGACGGAAGAGACCCTTCTCATTTCCTTTTCACACACACAGTAAACACACAGAAAAAAGATAACCAACTGCACTAAGGTTAAATAAAATAAAACTTGACAACATGCTAAGAAACAAAGCAATACATAACTGTACTTCCTTACCATGTCACCCATTGCTTTGTGGTCAGGTGTAGTTAGAGTGATCAAAATTTTGAGGTTTTTATTCCGCAATCGAACACTGTTCAGCTCGTTTATCTGGTCCCGGTCTAATGAATTGATTCTACCGTCAACGGTGGGTACGGTGGTTCCAATTACCAGCAAGTGAGTGCACAAAGTAGCGTTGATTGTTTGAGGGGTTACGCGGGAGTTGGGATAACCGAAGTAACAGGTTAGAATTTGAGAGCCCATACAATGGCAAGTAAACAGAGAAAATACAAGGAAAGAATAGCTAACGGTAATCATTTTGCAATTGACAACCGCGTAAATTTCTGCTCCGCAAAGGCTGTGATGTCCGTCCGGACAGCTGACGTTCGTGAGAAAGTACAGACTTTCAGAAAAGATAACGTTTTCTCTGCTCAACAATAAACTGTACACTGACCGCTCCATACAATATGCAGACTAGGGATGCTTTCTGGTCGTGGATTTTCATACGTAAATCACAGCATCAACACAAATAACAAGAACGCTAGAAACACAATGCTCGAGTTGCTTTGCCACTAAAAGTTTTTCGATGTGGTTGATGCGGTGATATTCGGAATAATTACTTACAGAAAGTACTACTGACTGTAGGAGAAAACCGGAGTACTGTACTGTAACGACTGTAACGTCATGCATAAGTTTGTTGTCACCAAATTAACTACTAAAGCAGAAAGTCTATAGACGATAAACTTTCTATTTCACTACATACATGTACGTAACACAGTAAAGTTGTTTAGCACACCCAGGGACGTGGTGGTGGTCTTTGGTCTGGTGTGAGTACACCCCTTTTCGGTAAGAAGGCAAGAAGAAATGACAAAACGGGTAGGTTTACTGTTAATCTAGCCCTCGGAATGCATTTTAAGTGTTTTTGAAAACTAATTTTTGCAAACTTTTTGGTACCTAACCCATCTCTCGTCAAGATCCCCTTCTTTCTCAAAATTCTGGGTACGTCACTGGAAGTTGTAGACTGTGCTATTCGGTTCTAGGCTTCTTTTCTTTCCGACTTGATTCCTCCGGTTCGGCATTTTCTTGGCCTTCGTAACAGGTGCAATTTTTCCAGTGGTTTTCGTCCGACAGTAGTCGCTCCAAATGACGAATGTACCGAATGGCAAGTCGAAGGGTGTCCACTTTGCTCAACCGTTTGTCTCTAAACAGATCAACAACTTCGAAGTTATATCAGTTAGTTTCGTTCAAACCGACTTGTCAGAAAGGGGCAAATGTGCCTTCAGTTTGTCGTATCCTTCGTTCACACAACGCACCCGTAATCGTTCTCGTTCGTTTCTCTTCCACACCGCCGTTGGTCCATAGTAACTGAAATCATATAAACAAAGGTTAGTCTGAGAGTTGTGGAAATAGGAACAGTTACCCGTACTCGTCTCCCAACTGAAAGGGCAACGGTACGTTGCACTGAGGGGCAAACGGGTCCAGTCTCTGAGGCAAATAGTCCTCATCAGAGGAATCGGTTTCGCTGTCATTTCTGCCGGTCTTCTGTTTGTTTCCCAGCGTGAACACCTGTATTCCAGTCAGAGGCGGCCCGTACATACCGTAGCCGGCGCTCATAGGAGTGCCGTAAGGGTAACTATAGCTACCGTAACTCTGCGAGTAATCCATTGCAGACAGAAAACCGATCACAACAGCACTGTCCGTACCTGCTACTGTTTGAAAGGCAGGTATGACTGACGATAAATTGTGTGCAATGCAAACAAAACGATTTACCATGAAATAATCGAGCGTTTGATATTGACTTTGTCATTGCGCATCTCTATGAACCGTCCGGCCCCAACAAACAAATAGCGTTGGCGGTGGCTTTGCCTTATGCTAATCGTCCTTGGCTGATTGAACCACCATGCGCACTACAGTTGAGATACAAAAACAAATACAGTCATGTCTCGTTAATCCGGACAAGTTGGGACCGGCCAGTTTTGTCCGGATTAGCGAATTTCCGGATTAACGAATCAAAGCTAAAGCACTGTTTTTCGGGTCAAAGGCCTAAATGACCGCTTTTTGTTAGTTGCATACCAGATTCTGCAGCTGTACCTCCTTATTGAAACCCAAAACTTTATTTCAGTTGATTATAGCTCCTAAAAAGGCATAAATAATGACAGTCTGACTCAAAGAAAAGCATTATTCAGTTGAAAATTCACACCTGAATTGAAATATTGCCCATGGATTTTTGTCCAAATCCGGATTAACGAATCACTTTACCATACAAATTTCAAAATTGGGACCCCAAATCTTCTGTCCGGATTAACGAATCCGGATCCGGATTAACGAGTCATATAACATGGGGGAAAATTGGGACCTGGCCTAATCTTGTCCAGAAGGCGAATATCCGGATTAACGAGGTCCGGATTAACGAGACATGACTGTACAAAGATTTTTTGGTGAAACGGAATCAGGCCCGTTTGTATTTGTATTTGTATGTGTGATTGTAAAATCTGGTTTGTATTTGTAAATTGGTGAAACAGGCCCCAGATCGAAATAATATGATGAATTCGGACGTTTTCTTGATTCATGACTGAAAGGGACTCAGAAATTTACTCCCAACCGTTTAGTTTTGCAAGATTACTTTCCAATTCTTAATCTATTGGGCTTCCGGAGTAGCTGTTTCCGATTATGAACTAAACCTATTATACCATTGCCCTACTGCAAAAGATATCTGTTTTTTTCCCTCTGAACGCCCTCGGTGTATCCCAGGGGGGGACCCAACCACGACAAATCTCGAAATATGTGCCGGGCCACTTCCGGTGACCGACATTCAAACGGTTGCCATTCACCCAATTCGCAAGCTATCGACAAGCGGCTTGGTGCATTGTGTAGCTGAGATAATGGGCTTTCTAACAGTGTGCCCCAGTTATCCCAATTTGTGACGAAAATGTTTAGCGTTTTTCGCGGTTGAAAGTGATTCAAAAAATTGCTCATTATTTAAACGGTCAAAACTTTTGACCACAAAGAGCTAGCCATATACTGATCACACCACATAAACGAGCTCGTCGAGTACAATATTATAGATGCCATCGGAATCCAGATTAATCGATTCTAGCCTGAGTAGTAGCGTGCCAAACATGATCATAATTTTTGGGCTCAATTTTCGCATTTGTCGTGCTTTCCAAGACCACTGGCAGCGAAGCAGTGTTCCAATCGAGTCGTGTGCCCATCAATCGAAGCGTCTTGGTGCGTTCAGTTCAAAAATCATACTCAAAACTAAATTGGAGGCTTCGCATCTATGTTACTGACCGAAGTTATAAACGCCTATTTCATACCCTTCCAGAGCCTAATGTTTGCAGCCATTTTTTCACAAATAGAACATCGAAATTCCAAATTCTGAACGAACATTCTGATGTAGAACGGCGAGACGAATCGATTGGTGTGCGAAACCTCTTTCTACGACCACGTTTTCCCGGTGAACAGTAGACATGAATGAATGTCGCTCTGATTTACACTACAAAAATGGACTGTTTAGTAGGGAATTCATTGGTCTTGCTCATCATCTGGTGATCCCAGATGGATCGCTGAGCTACCAATCGATGCACAACGGTCTGTTGAACTCGAAAATCGCGGCTGCATCGCTCTTTTAACCATTGCCATCACTGTAAAAGTGGAAATATAGGAGTGGTCAGATTTTCACCTTTGTCTTCTCACATTCTGAGTTAATTCTGGACGAAATAATGGTCGAAAATTAAACTTCTGAACAAACATTCTGATGCAGAACGGCGAGACGAATCGATTGGTGTGAGAAACGTCTTTCTACGACCACGTTTTCCCGGTGAACAGTAGACATGAATGAATGTTGCTCTGATTTACGCTACAAAAATGGCCTGTTTAGTAGGGAATTCATGGTCTTGCTCATCATCCGGTGATCCCAGATGGATCGCTGAGCTACCAATCGATGCACAACGGTCTGTTGAACTCGAAAATCGCGGCTGCATCGCTCTTTTAACCATTGCTATCACTGTACAAGTGGAAATATAGGAGTGGTCAGATTTGCTATGCAAAACATCCTTCCACGACCACGTTTTCCCGGTGAACAGTGGAGATTTTTGCGCGAGATCCCGATTTTAACTTGAAACTCCTGTTCTTTATGGAATTTCAGCTATAGCACTGCCACGCGAGACAATTTACTATTTTATATTTGCTTTCACAGCTGTACAGATAGGGACTACAAAAGTAACGGGTTATATTAGGTATCGAGATAGCTTATAAACCTTGAAGTTGTTGGTGAAACTTGTCAACTTGCTCTGTAACTTGTCTAGCGCTTTTCTTTGCACCATAGTCAAGACACGATTCCAGCTCCACGATTGGTTTGAACTGCTCCGCTAGCTGTCTTGCACCCTTGCATAAAGATGTGGCGTTTCCTTCCTGGATTTTGTCCATAAACGTGTCATAGGAACGCTTTTCCTTTGCACACTGCACAAAGTTGGTAAGGTATGTTGAGAGATTTTGAGCAAAAGATGGATCCAGATGCACTGCACAGCAAATACAGTTGTGCCAACCAGTGTCCAGCTGATATACAAGCAGGAGGAAGAATCGAATGCCTCCATTTCAGCTGTGAGCTGCACATAGTGCTGCCATGGCGGTCTCTGTGCTGGTTTTGCTTTTCCATAACCTGCTAGGAATGGGCACTTGATGCTTACTGGAATGCTTTCCTTCTTCGTTTTATCGTGACTTGAAAGGAACCCATTCGGTGATGCAATCAGATCAGGTGATGCTGGTAATGCACCAACTTCTCTGAATAGCACGTTTTCGGTTGGCAATCCAATTGCATTGAGAACAGTACTGCAGTGCTGCAGTAAAGTAAGAACAGCACTGTGGTCATTAGCTCTGCTCCAATTCTCTGCTAATTCTGCGTTTATGTCAGAACGGCGTTGTGGGAACTCACGTTCATGCATTTCCAGCAGTGTGTTTTCCCCACAGTGGAATCTAACAAGTTCACAGTTACTAAAGACTTTAAAGACTAAAAATGTATTACCTACTGTATAGAACAATTTTCGCAGGTCACCACTCTTTTTTGTTGGCCGGTTACGTGGCGTCAGCTCTACAAGTGATTTGTATGTAGTGTTGGCACTGATCAGGCCAGGAGTTTCCTGCATCTTCTGCCACTCTGTTGTGTACCGCCTCACGCCTAGTGGGCCCTCGTCCTGAGTCAATCTGTCAAACGATGGCAGATATTCAAGACTATCCTGTTGTTTGATTCCAAGCATTATCTGAAAGAAAACACGAAATTCACATTGCACATAGTCATACTCTACATATATGTATTATGCTATGAATACCTCAGTTAGTGTCTTCTTCTTTGGATAACTGTGTTTGACTGGTTTTGTTTGAAGTTCAGTCTGCTGGCATTCTTTTTGGTAGTGTCCCATTGCTCCACATTTCCAACAGCTAATTGACTGCAAATGTTCAGTTATTGGCTCCCTTATACAGTCTACACCCCAGTGTCCAACTCCTGAAAGTTTATAAGGTCTAGGATTCTGCGAATGTTACAATGCCATGTTGTAGGTAGAAGAAAAGTGGACTAGAGTACCTCCACAGCGATAACATTCATCATGAGCTTTTCTCTTTGTGCGCGAATCAGTAACTAAATGTTCGAGTCGCTTGCGCAGTGCTTCTTGTTTGTCTTCCTTAGGGGAAAGGCCATCCTAAAATCATTCCACATGCAGTAGTTACTGACCAGCTTGCTTGTACTACCTACTGATAGTTCAATAACATACCTTCCTAAGGAAGTATGTGACAAGTTGGCGTAGAAAATGCTTGAATAACTTTTGTGGGTATGGTGGAAGGGAACAGCCTGTACGCCCAATGCATTGAGCAGATCTTGACTCCAGAACCGCACAGGAAAAACAACTTTGTTGACACCGTTAACACGATACGTATACACGTGTCAACGCATCGTGTACGCACACCGTGTAAACCGTGTCAACGATATGTAAACACGCTGGAGTGCGTCTCAGTGTTGACACCGTAAACACGATGCGTTAACACGTGTATACGTACCGTGTTTTCATATCGTGTTAACGCACCGTGCTAACCGCGTCAACGCAACGAACTAACCGTGTCAGCGGCTCCACTATTTCATACAGGTTTGTTTCGCTTATTCCTCGTCATGCATGCTTTAGGCCCGTGTGTTTGTTGCTGGCCTTGCAGACATGAACTCGAATTACAAAACATGTGGACACTGTGAGAAGGTGGGCGTTTTAGCTTGATGAGCCCGTCATGTTTGGAATTAAATGAAGAAAATACTACAATAGAGAGCATAGGATCAATAATAATAGCCACGGTGCCAGGCAAGTGATTGGAGCCGGTCAGCTAAACACGTGATATCGATATGTATACACGGTCCGTATACACGTGTCAACGATATGTATACACGGTCCGTTAACACGGCCTGCCTAAGGCCGTGTTAGCGATATGTATACACGATGACGTGACACGGTTAACACGCTCACAAGACACGGTTGACACGATGACATGACACGGTTAACACGCTCACAAGACACGGTTGACACGCTCCGCAAACACGTGTATACACACCGTGTTAACCGTGTCAACAAAGTCGTTTTCCTTGTGCCGTTGTTTGAATGTGTCACTGCAGAGATACTTTGCCGAAACACTTTGCCGATTTTCGAGTTCAACAGACCGTTGTGCATCGATTGGTAGCTCAGCGATCCATCTGGGATCACCGGATGATGAGCAAGACCATGAATTCCCTACTAAACAGGCCATTTTTGTATTGTAAATCAGAGCGACATTCATTCATGTCTACTGTTCACCGGGAAAACGTGGTCGTAGAAAGACGTTTCTCACACCAATCGATTCGTCTCGCCGTTCTCCATCAGAATCTTCGTTCAGAAGTTTAATTTTCGACCGTTATTTCGTCCAGAATTAACTCAGAATGTGAGAAGACAAAGGTGAAAATCTGACCACTCCTATATTTCCACTTGTACAGTGATAGCAATGGTTAAAAGAGCGATGCAGCCGCGATTTTCGAGTTCAACAGACCGTTGTGCATCGATTGGTAGCTCAGCGATCCAACTGGGATCATCGGATGATGAGCAAGACCATGAATTCCCTACTAAACAGGCCATTTTTGTAGCGTAAATCAGAGCAACGTTCATTCATGTCTACTGTTCACCGGGAAAACGTGGTCGTAGAAAGACGTTTCTTACACCAATCGATTCGTCTCGCCGTTCTGCATCAGAATGTTCATTCAGAATTTGGAATTTCGATGTTCTACTTGTGGAAAAATGGCTGCAAACATTAGGCTCTGGAAGGGTATGAAATAGGCGTTTATAACTTCGGTCGGTAACATAGATATGAAGCCTCCAATTTAGGTTTGAGTATGATTTTTGAACTCAACGCACCAAGACGCTTCGATTGATGGGCCTCACGACTCAATTAGAACACTGCTTCGCTGCCAGTGGTCTTGGAAAGCACGACAAATGCGAAAATTGAGCCCAAAAATTATGATCATGTTTGGCACGCTACTGCTCAGGCTAGAATCGATTAATCTGGATTCCGATGGCATCTATAATATTGTACTCGACGAGTTCTTTCATGTGGTGTGATCGGTATATGGATAGCTCTTTGTGGTCAAAAGTTATGACCGTTTAAATAATGAGCAATTTTTTGAATCACTTTCAACCGCGAAAAACGCTAAACATTTTCGTCAAAAATTGGGATATACTAAACTGGGGCACATTGTTAGAAAGCCCATTATCTCAGCTACACAATGCACCAAGCTGCTTGTCGATAGCTTGAGAATTGGGTGAATGGCAACCGTTTGAATGTCGGTCACCGGAAGTGGCCCGGCACATATTTCGAGATTTGTCGTGGTTGGGTCCCCCCCCCTGGTGTATCCCAAACGCTTTTTTTCTGATGCCGCAGGCAGGATTTTTGTGTATGCTTTGCGATCCAATTTAGTTCAAATTCTGTAGTAAACGAAACATGCGCGAAAGCAGTTTTTCGTGTTTAAGTTGTCGGACGCCATCGTACCTGTGTTGCGGCCCCAATCGATTTGGGAGTGTTTTATTTTGTAGGAAGAGAGAGATAGAAATGGCTCTGGCGGCCTTAGTCTGAACGGAACCTCAACGATTGGGGCGTTTTTGATTGGTGTCGCATGCGTTGGCACTAGTGTTGTTACAATACCAAAGTTTCCGTTTGACTATGACTACTGCCCGTTTGAGTACAATACCAGAGTAGTCAAATTTGACTATATTGTAGTCCAACCTGACCCAGTGGTTTGACTACTTTTGACTACTTTTTGAAACAGAGCCAAATCTATATTTTAGCGATTTATAAGCTTTTCTTTCAGTCACCTGAAATGGCTAGGACTACTTCCGTAAATCGTTTGTTTGGAAATAAATTGTATGAGTAGCCGCAAAAATGAGCGCATGAGTGCACAATTGTTTCTTTCTGTTGAAATTTGCGATACAAAAGAAAAACATGCTGCACAAAAATAGCCACAAAATACAACAAAACGTTTTTTTTGCATGTGAAACCAAGAGAATTGTTCAGTTCTGTCATCTCATGATCTTCTTTGCTGCGCAAAACGGTTTTAGAAAGTATTGTATTGTACTGTACAGGATGTCATATTTTTACCCTCACGGAAAAGCTTGCAACAAGCAGAGACTGATTCACTGACTGACACCTGTCACTGCTTCAAAATTTTCTGTTTCGTGTTCTAAAGTTCTTTGAAACGTAACAAGTTTGCAAAATATTTTGTTGCGAGCAGCAAAAAGTGGTAAAATGCGCTTGAAAAGCTTGCCTCTTATAACAGAACGTAGTTATAGTCAAACGGTTTGACTACCTGGTCTTCGTTTGACTACGTATTTATGGTAACGAAGGTAGTCAAACTTTGACTTTGACTATCCTGTCCGTTTGACTGCGATATCACAAAAGTATTAACTTTGACTTTGACTAGTAGTCATAACAACACTAGTTGGCACCCGGTCGCTTAGCTTTGAAAAACTGCTTTCTATTCTGTTTAAGTTTTTCGGGTAAACTGCTTTCGCCGTCACTGGTTCCCTATATTCTTCGAAATGCTACTTGCAAAGCTATTTTGTGCTACTTCTTTTCGCTTCCATACTAAAACTTTCTTCGCAATAAACCTGCCCTACCTACCGGAGAGTGCTGCATAGGGTACCCCTCCAGATAGTGTACCCGGGGTACACTATTTGGAGACAGATTTTATGTCACGGGTGTCCAAAATTTCCAACGTTACGGTAGCTTTAAAGCAGGTCTACATATATTTTTACTCATTTTCAACAGTTTTTGCTGACACAAAAGTCACAAGAATGAAACTTTGACAAACCACTCTCATTTGCATAGCAATAACAGGTTCTGTGGGTTGGAAAATTGCATTTTTGCTCAGAAATCGTGAAAACAAGCTGTATAACATGATTTGGCTAAGTGCCAGTTAGTGTACCGGGTACACTAACAGGATCTCATTTTGGTTGAGGAAAATGCTAAGTGCTGGTTAGTGTACCCGGGTACCCAATGCAGCACTCTCCGGTAGCCCTCTTGGAGCTAGAATCTGTTTTATAGCGCAGCTCAGCGAAGCAATAATGTAGGATTCTAGCCTAAAGAGGGTGCTGTTATCGGGTCGGCCTCGGACTCCTCATAAGCGGTGCGCCAGCGCCGTTACCTCACTTAGCGGGTTTATTTCGTTTGTGTCCCGCCCGCCCTATTGTAGTTGTCTTGGTTTGACCTGTAAGTCCGGTAGTTTTCGAGGCAGCCCGGTCTAGGTCTCCTGCACCCCATTTCATCGGCTTGCTATGTTCAAGTGCTCAGGATGCGGCTAAAGTGCAGCGGTTTTTTGGACCGAGGCGAGCCTTGGTACGGCTGGTTGGCAACAACGAATAGGGGCGACGGGCGCCTTGAACCTAAAACTAAATCAACGCCCCGCATGTTTTACCAAGATTTTTCACCGATCGTGTCACTTCAACATCTCGCTCGCTCGCATTTTTTCTTCTTTTTTGAAAGAGACTAACAAAAAATAAGAGAAAGGACTGTGTCTGTGTTTGTTTTCACTTGCCTATTGCAGTCAGGCACTTAACGCCGTTTATGGTACCGACACCACATAAGGTACCATACGTATATGGTACCCCACCTTCGCGTTGTTACCGGTACCGGTACCATGTATGGTACCACTCTGTTCAGATTTCGTACAATATATGGTAGTGAACAGTTATTGCATTTCCACTGTGCTACTAACTGTGTACTACTAGTGTACCTTATTATTGGTGTACTGCTGAGCGTCGTTTCTGTAAAGTTACGGTAGGCTACCGTAGGCCGCACGGTCGTGACGTGACGCACGTTGCCTGCAACCAGCCAAATATTTCGTGGGGGCGGCCATCGTCGACTTCAGCAAAGACCTCAGTTTTGTTGTTGTTGTTGTTGTGATTAGCTGCCGCTCAGTAGTTACTCGTCCGAGGCAATTCCGTGTTAGTAGAAACTACTAGAAACACCGACTTTGTTCTCCGACCCACTACCATAGGCGTAAGACTATTTATTCACACTTTGCTCGCGAGCACAACCCGGCACCGTGCCGTATTTCATCGTTGCGTTGACGTTCTTCCAACGCTCGATTCTTCTTGGTTCCTGTGTCGAGGCCCTTCCCTTTCGGCACTGGAACGGCTCTGGGAGCGCAGACGTCTAGCTCGCTCGCTCTACTGAAGTAGGACCTCGCAACGCTAGCCGTCCTTCCTTTTCTTCTTAGCCGTGCGGCACCTTATATGGTGTTGGTACCGTAAACGGCGTTAAGTGCCTGACTGTATTGAGTGACAAAAGCTGGTTATTATACATGGCCATAGTTCCTTGACTGTTATATACCTGAAATCTTCGTTGCAGTTACTTATTCAGGTGCGCTGAAATGCTTTTAGATACACATGTAGCATTGCTACTCAGAAAAGCGTTGCAGTTATGGTTTGAATGTACTAACTTTATTTGCATTACCGCCGCCTTTTCGTCTGTCCATTCCAACTCTTTACTCCACGCGCTCGTATGTGATTGGCTGGTAGATTCGTTCGCTTCCGGCCAACCGGTTTTTCGTTGTTGTTTGGTGGACTGCACGCGGGACTGAGGGGGCCTGAAGGGAAAAGTCCCATTTTTGGCTGAAATCAAGGTTTTTTGGCTTGCTTTTCGTTAAATTCTATTCTAAGCGTGGACCTGGCAGCACCTTTTCTTTGTGTAGAAACGACCGCCTCCTGTTAGTCAGTTATGTTCTGTCGCTTTAACCCTCTGGAAATGACCACCCCAAAACGGGCATATCCCGGATTTGATCGGTTCGCTGTTCGGAACCAGACCTGAACAAAAAATCCGGGTTCACAAGCCCGGATTGGGTAGGTTCAAAACGCGTTTTTTGTTCGGATTGAAATGGTCGGAAATGACATGACCTTTTCGAATTCCAGTTCGGATTGCATCGAAAGCGAACCAAGATATCGAGGATGAAATGAACCTATTTCGATCAATGGACGAACATTTCCACTGCGATATATTCCCGGATTTGCTGTCAACCGAACTATTCATTTGAACCATTTATACTCCCGCATTTGCCGATCAACAGAACATCTGATATGAACCATTAGTCAAACTCTCGGATTGGCCGATCAACAGAACATCTGACATGAACCATTGGTTAAACTCTTGTTATACCTACTGTATGTGCTCCATTTGTGTTGGGAATTCTCCTGTAGGGCAGAAATCGGGAGTAGAATATTTCAATAGCATTTTACCTTGACCAAAAACACTGGACAATAGTTTCAAAAAACAACATTTTAGCCACTTTCTGCACTGAGCCTGACTGGCGTAGGCGCCGGCTTCGCTAGAGCATCTCCTGTCATCAAAGAAAAAGTTCTGGCTCAAATGCCAGTACCAATCACAGGTTCCGACACACATTCTAATCTGACACCTATAGCACATCGTTTTGACCAATTTTCTCTGTGCATGCACTATGCAACGCCCTGGCTTTGTGGTGAATACAAGCCGATGTCCCTGATGAGAGGACAGTCTCCACTTCACCAAGTCGGGGTCTCGATACCAGTCGATTCGTTTGTTTGAGATAGGCCTTGGGTCCATTATTGGCAAACAAAGCACTAAGCCTCTCTGATTAAAAAAATCCCCTACACAGCCATCTACACGCTACTTGCAATGTGCCATGACCTAAAGAGGACTTCACAGTTCGTACTGAACAAAAAATTCATATTTAGAAAATCAGATATGGGGCGGAATTGACGAGCAAGGCAAAAAGAAATCATCTACTGTACATGTAATAGGCAGCCAACTACTGCACATCAGAAAGGTTCTCTTGACCGCATTTAAAGGTTCAAATCAGCATGTTGGTTCTTTTGGAAAGGTTCTCTTTGACCGCATTTATAGGTACCGATCTTCACGTTGGTTCCTTTTTGGAGGTTCAGAAAATTGCGTACATATTCATGAAAAACCCATTTGTAATGGGTCGGTTTGGGTGTTTTTGTTCATGTGAAAAGGTACGGAATAACATGAACATACACAGTGGATAGGTACGGATGAGTCCTCAAGCGAGCTTTTAGAAACGGGCATAAAAACAAGGAAAGTTCGGATTTGGAAATGCAGAATTTTTTTCCGAACACGTTCGGATGAAATTTTATGAACGTTCGGTTATAGGTTCATGGCAACTATGCTTGCCCGGTCTTTTTCATAAGGTTAATAAAGCCTAGAATGTGCACCCTATATTTTTCAGAATATTATTTACCTCTGCCTACAATTTTTGCCTCCTAATTTTTTTCGGTCCGAATTTTTTTGCTCCCTGTATTTTGGAGGTGCTTTATTTGTTCCCTTACAGAATTTCAACCCCTCTAAAATTTTTACCGTCTAAAATAATTTTTGTGGGATTTTTTACGCCATATATTTTGCGGTCTGGTTTTTTGTGCACTCTAAAGTTTTTACCCACAAAAAAGCCAGAGTGCAAAGAAAATGCACCCCAGAAAATTTGAGAACGCAAATTCCAAAGGAAGAAAAGAATTTGTGGTAAAAAGTTTAATGGATTCAAATTTTGAAGGGAGAAGTAAAGCACCAGGAAAAGTACAGGGAACAGAAAATTTCGGAACCGTGCATAATTTGGACAAAGTGAATGGTAGGCCTGGAGACTTGAAGGAAGCGGTTTGCCAGTACTAGAGCGGTTGAATTTGGCGCAAGTTCGGAGCGTTGCGGCGCTGCTATGGTCACGGTAATGTGCGGCTCGCACCGCTCGTGCAGATTAGGGTTTCCCCAGCCCGCTCCTGTTTAGGGAGATCACTACTTGCGCCGATTACTGTTTTGAGTGTTGACATTTTTGGCCATTTTTTGTTTAAAAAGGGCCACCGTCCTTGGGCCTGGACGAATATTGTTATGTTTATGCTTAATCGATAGCAAATTGGCATATCTACCTATATGCTTTTGGACAGACGTATTTGTCGGAAGACTCAAATGCTACGATTGTTTTAGTAAGTGGAGGTCGTGACGCATTATTCGTCATTTAAAAAGGGGCCACCGTCTTGGGGTTTCGATCCCAATCTTTCTAACTGTGCTAATTCTGTAGCTATGATAATTGTCTATGTCTACCGATCCATCCGGCCTTGGGCACGAGTGAACGTACATACATATGAATTTTATAGCAAGTTTTCCAAGTGGCGTTCCGGGGGAAATCGGCCGATAATCGATGAAGTAAGGCGATACGACCAGAGCGCGTAATCTCAGATTGCATGCAGTAATTGGTTATGGATGTACTGGTGCATAAAACAATAATGTAGAAGTCATAAGCAGTTGTTTGATACCGCATTCGGTCATATTTGTTAAAGATTTACAATTAGGGTGCGCCCGTTTCCAGAATTTGTTCCGTGACCAAAAACATGTGTCTGAGGTAAAGCTGAATATAACGTGCAGTAATTAGAAGTTGATGTGTAGAATAATAATCAGGAGATCGTCAGCAGTCGTTTGATACCACATTCGGTGGTCTCTGTTCAAAATTTGCAATTCGAGTGATCTCCCCATCCTGTTCGCGATTAGGGATGCAAATGGTATAAAAAATACCAAATACCAAATAGTAGATGGTATTTTCTATACCAAATAATACCAAATAATTCCAAATAGTTGCTAAACAGGTCGCTAGCTGTTCGGAATGAGCGCAAAGTCACACTTTTTGTTTTTACAGCAAAAATCATAAGTTTTGCCTCAGTGGAAGAGTTTTTGTTGCATCTAAAAGAAATCTAGTCATGCCGAGAAAGAAAACGAGTAGAATTTGGGTGTTTTTCACTGACTCGGGAAATGGGCAAGCAGCACGTTGTGACGTTTGCGGTCTAGGCTCGGTCTCGATAAAGGGGCCGTCCATAAACGACATCGTTCCAAAACCCAGATTTTTCGGAGCCCCCTTGCCCCAAAATCGCCTTGCGTCCTTTCATGGGGGCCCACTCCCACTTTTTGAGAATTTTCCATGAATGGTTGTTATAAGCTAAACTGGTCAGAATTCCTTGTTCTTTTGTTGCTCAGAAACGGTAAAGAGACGTCTTGTTCTGCGCATCTGCATTGTTAAACTTTTAGTAAATTAGAAATAACGAGAAAACTCTGAACAGAAACGCTCTGACAGAGTATACAGTGCAAAATATGCAGAATTTATCGCTTAAAAGCCAATTGTTTAGTTATTTAAACTATTTGGTATTATTTGATATAAAAAATACCAAATACCAAATAATACCAAATACCTAGAAAATACCAAATAATACCGAATAATACCAAATAATACCGGATACCATTTGCATCCCTATTCGCGATCAAATATTTTTTGTGATTGTGAATAATGCTTTCCTTCCAAACAGATGCCGTTGGTTCCTGATGTCAGCGATGTGGGTGGAGAGGCGCACGTCTGCGTCTGTCCGAGGGAGATGTCGATCGAGCAAATAGAGCAAAAGATAAAGTCGTTGAACAGCCAAGTGAATCCGTCTACATCGGACGATGACCTGGACGTTGAAGGGTTGCGATTGGATTCGCAGAGTCCGTCTCCGGAGCCCGGCTGGTTTCCCTGGTACTCCCCAGAGTCGTTCGTTGATCTGTCTCTTCCGTCTACAACTGTCAATGCTCCTTTCTGCGGCGCTGTGTTGTCGTCTGCGGTACTCCACCAGTCTCTGCCTGCCACTGCTCACCGGCCGGGTCTGTGCACCTATCGGTCGTCTTGCTCCAATGCTTTCAACGGTGCTTACCAGAACAGTTCCGACTCCAGGGTGAGTTATATTTTTTAAACTAAAAGTATAAGCTGATTTTTCTGAGTACAGCATTTAGACTGTGCCTGAAGACGTAGGGGAGTAAGCTTCGGACCTCCATTTATGCATTTACGTGTTGTTGAACTCTTCTGTCCAATTCTTCTAAATGACTGGTTTTTGATCAGTTGCAGCAATTTTTTAGCAGAATTCCCAGAAAAGTCTGCGTCTTGATTAGGCAGGCACTGTTAGTATAGTGGTTCAGGCCGCAAAGCCACTGTGCGCGTGTGTTGGGCCCAGCTCATCCAGTCGGCGGACAAGTTCTTGTCGCAAAGAGTTGGTCGGGACAGGAGCAGTGAGAAGAGTCCGGCTGACCTTTGGCTTCCGGACGGTAGGTTGCTTCCGATGCAGTCACCGCTCGAGCGCCCGCCAGTGTCACTGCCAGTTGACATAGTTGCTCCGTCTTAGAATAAATGTTATCGGCTACACGAATGCTGTCGGACCATCAATGCTGATAATATCATATCGTTCGTTTTTATATGTTGGGGTGTCCCCACTCCCCTGTTACTCACAGATAGATTTTAGGTAGTTGCCTATCCTTCGCCATCGTGGGTGAGCCCAGCAGCTACTGGTCTGAACACGACGATGATCTCCGAAACGGCCGGATTTTTCGATGCTTTGACTGCGTCCGATTTTGACAGGACACAACCGACAGGAATCGTATCATCAGTGGACACGGCGTTTGAAGACAAAAGACAGTCGGATGCAGTCCCTCATCAGTCAAGACGTAATTTGCCGCCCAGACTACAACGCAACAATAATGAGGTAATGGAGACCAGAAAGCGGCCACCGCAAAAACGACCACCCAAGACGCGACTGCCGAACGGTTTTGCCTGTTGTCACTCCTCAACCCCGTCCTCAACCGACAGCAGCGTCGACGATTTGTCCAAGAAAAAGACTCTGATTTCCACTCCGACTGGATTTGGCCAAGTGCTTGACGACTCACCCGGACACACCAGATCGTGGGAGACCAACTTCGTTATCGACACACTAACGGGAGAGTTCGACAATGAGACGTTTGTCGATACGCACTGCCACATTGACTTCATCTTCAACAAGGCCAAATGGACCAAGTCTTTGCCTGACTACAGACGCAAGGTGGGTCACTGGTCTGCTGCATATGAGGGCTGCATACCTGATTACTGTGAACCGGCCGAAATCATGCGACAGGAGGACAGTGGCTGGCAACAAGTTGCTCAGGTTGGTCTTCTAGCTGTCTGGTTCCGGTCTATCCAACAAGTTTCGCGTAGGGTTTTGAAAGTTGGTAGACCAACTCATATTGCCGAGTTGTCATAGGGGTTATTGCTGGCTTGTCTGGAGTATATGGCGTTCTAAAAAAGTTATTTTTTATTTTTTTTCTACTGCTGTGAACTTTACTTCTGATACTAGCCAGGCATTCAGAGGTACTTAGGCAGAAGCATATACAAAGGCAGAAACATACGCATACAGCGTACAAACTATCGGAATATTCAATCAAAATGTTGTGTTACGAAAGAATTTTTCTTAGAAAATGTAATTTCATCATATCGTCGCCACTATGGTAAAATGAGCCAAGTAACAGAAAGCTGAAATCGAGAAAATCGCCTTTTAAATATTTGTTACATTTTCGTGAATTAGCTTCAACATCAGTTTAAATATTTTCTGACTAAAATACAAGTGCATAATTGGTGTGCAAAACATTGTGCATGCGTCACTTGTGCCAAATTAAGTCAGCTAACAGGAAAAGCACAAAGCACTTGACTCATTTTACCAGGATCATCTGGTGATGTCCGTGCACATGCGTCTGGTTGCATGGCTGTATCTCCTGACACAGAGCGAATTTCGACTTCGTTCCTTCGCCAAAACGTTTTTAGGTGCTTTAGCTATAGCTTTTTGCGCTTAACTCCATTTTTTCCATTTTGTCACTTGGCTCATTTTACCATAGTGGCGACGATATGTTAGTCATATCTGATGGTAGTGCAGACGTACTCTAAAACGCGAAATTTTAAAATAGAAACTCTAAGTATTCCACTCATACATGTAACAGGTCATCCGCCGATGGGGGAGGGGGGTTGGGGGGGGGTCTGGCGCCGGCCGGGGGGGTCTGAGCCAAAATTTTGGGGGAGGGGGGGTGGGCACTAAAAAACGTTCAAAAATCGAGAAAAAATCGCAATTTTTTGGCTAAAAATTGCCAAAAATCGCTAATTTGGGCTGAAATACAGCTAAAAAGTGCTGTTTTGCAGGCGATTTTGCCAATTTTTGTGTGTGGAAGTGTAAAAAATTGCAAAAATTTGCTCGAAAATTTACTTGCCAGAAAAATCGGAGGGGAGGCGGTGAAATCGTCTCGGGGGGGGGGGGGGTCCCCATCTGGGGGGTCTGGCCTAAGTCGGGTGGGGGGCAGACCCCCCAGCCCCCCTGTTACATGTATGATTCCACTAGAAAATTCGATTTAACTATTTTGCCCTTGATTTTTCGGTATTGAAACTCAACTTTCTCAAAGCGCGAGCCAGACATGTTCACAACCAAAGTGTAGCTAAATAATATGGCTACAAAATTCTGCAATCAATATCCCCCACTGGGGGGTTGCAGACGAGCAAGGAGGGCCCAAATTGGGTCGAAAAAAATTTTCCATCAAAATGAATTTCGCAGTTTGTTCTTAAAGTAGTATGAAAGTACTCCAACACCCCCACCCAAGTTTGTCTAACTTTCGATTAATACGCGAGAAAATTGATTTTGAATAGTTAGGCCGGTCGATTTTTAAAGGGCTATATCCGAGGACTGAACCGTCAGATCTGGAAATCCTTTACAGGGCAATGACAACTCGACATATGATTTGTTTTACTTCAGCTCTCTACGCCAAGCTTTATTTTTTATGTCTCAACACCAAGGTCGATCGTGTCAGACACTGACTCTTTCAAACAGTGGTGTGATATCAAAGCGTAGTTGTGTATAGAGTAGACAGGATTGTGTGGAGTGTTTCAGGAGCCAGAAGTTAAAGGGGTGGCGTTCGGTCTGCACCCACACTGGGCCGACCACTTCAGTCAGGAGTTCCAGGAGATTCTGCAGACCCGTCTTACCGATCCCAAAGTGGTGGCCGTAGGCGAATGTGGTTTCGACTTCTCTTACAAGTAGGCATCGGTCACTGTCCAATTGTTTGGTTTGCGGTTGTGTGTAGTAGATGGAGTGTTTTAGGAATGCCGTCAGTGAGGAAATGCAGCGAGAGGCGTTTGAGTTACAAGCGGTCTGGGCCAAGAATCTTGACAAAACACTACTAATTCACTGTCGAGGAGGTGACGGCGACAAACTGAACCGCGGCGATGCTGAGCAGCTATGTCTGGAAATCGTTAAACAAGTGCCGATAGGTTTGGTGACTCTTCCGTGAGTCTAAAGTTTGAACGTTTAGAAAGTGGGTAAAGACCATCCAATCCATCGCCACTGTTTCACGCTGGGTATGTCTGAGGCTCGGAGGTGGTTGACAGAGTTTCCCAACTTGTACATTGGCCTCACGCCGCTAATCGTGCGTCCGTCCGGCTCCCGTCAGAAAGTGATGCAGGTGGTGCGTGACTGTCCGCTAGATAGACTTGTGATCGAGACTGATTCGCCTTACTTTCTGCCTTATATGGTAATGATTTTAATCAATATTTTTTCATAATAATACTTTTAATTTCTGTTCAGTTTAACGACCGACAGCAGTTCGGTAGTCTTCGAAAGTGCTCGCACCCTGGATTTGGCGTCTCAGTGGCTCTAGTTATCGCTCAAGAAAGAAATCTGGAGGTGTCATACGTGCTGAGAGTTATTCGGGATAATACGAGAAAACTGTACGGCGTGTGAAGCTTTTCCACTCAGGAATTGTACTTTTTGCGCGATCAGCCACGTTTAAGCTAGGCTACTATTATTCTCTGTATATTCGGCTCTTTATCTTTAGTTACTGGCTGTTTGTATATATGCACGCTGATCGCTAGTTATTGATTGTGCAAAGGCAATGATTAATGATGCGTTGTGGGATTTTGTTGTGGGTGAATGCTGTTATTGTTCATGGAATGATGATATTGACTCGCCATGTTATGGACAGCTGACTAAGTAAATGTTCAATCTGTAGCGCTATCCCATGTTAGATTACCTCATACGTTTTACGTGCCAATCTGGTTATCTTAGAGTCAGTCAAAAGGTGATTTGGAACCGGACTGCAGCTTGCTTTGATCTTGTCTGCGGTCGACGTTCAGTCGCGTATTTGGCCTTTGTTATGGAAGTGGTTCGGTGAAGGTACCGATACCTAACGGTTTAAAGCGAAGAGATGCTGCGTTTGTGTGGTTTTGGTTTTTGCTGATTGTATGTAGCTGTTCGTACTGTTTCGTAGGGAACGTTTAATCCTTGACTGACCTCTAATTGGGCCTTAAAAAGCGTCACGGCCCCTGCGCCAGTTCGTTCTCGGAGCTCACTCATTAGTCTTTGTTTCTCTCGTGGCTGATAGCTTCCAATAAACCCGTTTTATTTTTTAAATATTTTTTGAAGCCGAGGCTCTTTTGCATCCGAACACCGTTGCCGTGAGGCCCGAAGGCACCGATAAGACGTAGCCACGTTCGTAGCCGATAAGATTTACTCGCTCAGACGGTACAACAAGCCAACTGACAGTGACGCTCGCGCGTTGACCGCGTCAGTTGCCAACTACCGCTCGGCAACTGGGTGGTGCATTTGTGCCGGGTTTCTTCCGGTTTCCTCCTTTCCGTTTCCCTCTTCTCCGGTTTCCTCCCGTGTTATGCTAACAGTGTAGACATCCTTGTCTTGTCACTCGATAGGGAGTCATACTACCATTTTGGGCCAGCGCAGTGCATAGTGACTTCGCGGCCTAAACCACTACACCAACTGTGCCGGCTTTGCTTTTTTCCTTTTTCCGCTGAAACATACATGCGTACAATAAATGACTGTTAATTACGATACGATTCCATTGCAGCTGTTCTGCTGGAACCGGTGAAGAATTGTAAAAGCTTGCCATGATGGCTCCAGCCGCTGATCCAGACGAACTGACAAGGCGGTTGGCCTCTATCAAACGCGACTTCAAGGCTCTGGCGCTCTCAACCAAAGTGGCCATGGACTTAAATGAACTGAACAGAGGCTACTGGTACAGTAAGTTATTGGTCGGCTTTCCACAGGTCCTATCTTTCAGCGAGATCAACGGTCGTGAAATTCCCTTTCGCGACTTCGGTTTTGCCAGCTTAGGCCAGTTTGTGCAAAGTGTCAGCGGACCTGACAGCATAATAGTAAGCTTAAGTTTTCTTTCTGTTTGCTTGCCAACTGCTTGTTGATGTTAGGTGGTCAGAAAGGGCGGCGGTTTGTTTGTCGAGGCTGTGGCCGATGCCAAAACTGAGCATCTGCGCAAATTGGTCAAAGGCCAAAAGTCTACGGGTAAAGTTGGCGCACTGGGAGCACAGCAGCAGCAGCCGGCACGGAGGAGAGTTGGTAGAGGTGCGGTGAGGCCCGGATTTCGAGGCGGACGGGGTGGTGCACCGATTCATCACGTACCAAGAGCACCGCGCGTTGTGGATTCTCGCGCTCAGGTATTGCGTTCTTGATTATGTAACTCGCCAGAGTTTTTGCATTTTTTTAAATTTTATCTACGAAATCGCCGGCAGCACAGGTGACACACTTACACTAAATTGAAATCTCTTCTAACTGTTTTGGTGTTCCAGATGTGCGTAAGTTTAGTAGCTGGTGTTTAGGTGAAGGCGCGCCTCGTTTCCTTGCTGTCTGCGCAGAAAGCGCCCATTCAACTGACCAATCTAAATGTATTGTACAAAGAGAGCTACAACCAGAACCTCAACATAAAAGCCACGTTCGGAGTCAATGCGTCTGTGTTTCTACAGAGCGAGCTGAGGGACGTGGTGAGGACTAGCCGAGGCAATTCCGGTGTTCTCTGGCTCACTCCGCTATCCAGGTTGCCGACACATCGTGCTGAGGCTCCGTTTTCCATGCGAATGCCGGCAGCTAGCAGCAGATCAAGTAGATTTGAATTTTTCTGGTTTTTCTTGTTTGTGTCACTGTGCTGTTTTTGTTCAGATGTCGCAGCCGGCGCTCAAAACCAGTCGCGTGTGTTCGAGTCGAAAGGAATCTCGCCTCAGCTGCCGTACTCGCAGGTTGCCGCCAGGGCTCCGTCTGCCGATGATGACGTTCTGGAAGCAGAGTTAGGCGGTCGTGCGGCCAACGTTGCACCGCGACACCAGGGATGGTCGAGGATGTTTGGTAGCGCAGTCAGGGCCGCAGCTCAGGACAGCAAAGAGCGACGAGTTCCTTCGCTATACAGTGGAGCTCCCTCGGCGCAGTTCGCCGAACAAGCGCCTGCTCCCTTTGTAGGTTCTTACTTGTTTGTTCAATGCTGTGCGTTTGGCCGAAGCCCAACTCCGCAAATACTAACGTCTTTGGCTGACCCCTTCCGGCTAAACTCCCTGATGAATGTCCGAAATGAAAAATGTGTATTGCACTGTACTATGAAAAACAAACTTTTTTAACAATGAACTACTATTAACCCGTTCGAATTCACCTTTAGCCATATGGCATAAGTGAATACCCACGAGCGCAAAAATTGTGTTCATCGAAGAAATGTTGTGTTTGCCAGTGTTGTGTTCGTCTGAACACACACGAACACCGACGAACACAAATATGAAGATGCGAACTGCCCTGACTCACATGTGACAGGTCATCCGAGTGGGAGGAGGGGTTAGTGGGGCCGGCGGTCGGTTTCTGGCGCCGGCCGGGGGTCTGAGCCCAAATTCTAGGCCTGGCCTAAGTCGGGTGGGGGGGCAGAACCCCATGACCCCCTATTACATGTATGCCACGAATACGCCGCCAGGGAGTCTGAGTCCAAATTCTATAGGAGTGGGGTGGGTACTTAAAAACACTCAAAAATCGCTATTTTGGGCTAAAAATCGTGAAAATCGCTAATTTGGCCTCAATTGCAGCTAAAAAAGTGTTGCTTTGCAGGCTATTTTAACACTTTTTGTGTCCGAAATTTTAAAAGAGATTGTAAAAATTTACTGAAAAAATCTTGCCAGAAAAATCGGAGGGAGGGCTCCCTAACCTATTTTGGGGTTGACCTAAGTCGGGTTAGGGCAGACCCCCGCAGTGGCGTATCCAGGGGGGTATAGGGTGTGTACACACCCCTTTGCGGTGGAGGTGAGAAGAGAAAGTCTGTCAAAAATAAGCGCAACTAATGAATTATGTACCAAAACTGTCTATTTTGTGCTCAGAATGCCTTTTAAATGCGTTTCTGAAGGCTAAATTTTCAAAATTTTCTCGCCCTGGTCGGGCAGAAGCCCAACCAGGGCCCTTTGAACTACTAAAACTTGTAATTTCTGTTAATTTTAAGCCTGGAATGTGTTTTAAACGCGTTTTAAAGGCAAATTTAGCTAAATTTTCTTACCCTGCCGGCCCAACCAGGCACTTTCAAAGTTTTACACCCCCTTTCCGAAATCCTGGATACGCCACTGGACCCCCGGATACTCTGTTACATGTATAGAGTTTTCCTTGTAATATAGTTGCGGATAAAACCATGGGCAACTAATAATCGACGTTGTCGATGCCAACCCCAACTCCATCTCCGAACATCGTTAGTTTACAAACAATTGGGCAGATTGCGTTAAACGCCGGGGGGGGGGCCGAACACAGCATCCTCATTATTTTGGTGTAGGTGTAGCAGTTTTGCATTTACCTGACAAACAAGGTTACAGAAAGCATTAGTATAGGCGTGAATTTTTTTTATTAATCATTGGGCGAGTTGATCGTATCTTGGTTATTACAGTCAGACAATGGTACTCTACCGGTACCACCAGATGGTTAACTTCAAACCATCTGGTTCTGGTAGAGTACCATTGTCTGACTGACTCGGAATGATTTGTGTTAGTGTGTTTGTTTTTAATTCCAGATGCAGCCATTCATGTTCGCCTCCTCTCAGTCTGTGCAGTGGGCTCCCAATGTAGTGGCGCCCGCAGTGCTGCCTGAAATGTCTGCATCGTCGAGTGGAGCAGCTGCAGCTCCTCCTACCCCCTACGTTCCTTTTGCCATTGAATTGTACCAAAACGTGCTCAACATGCTAGTTGACGCTTTTCCTGACGGAATCTCGGTAACTATCACTTCAGTTTGTTTGATCTGATTTTTACTCCTGTCTTGCAGTTGGAGGCGTTCGGCCGCAGATACGCAGAGCGATACGGGCCGCTGGACATTGAGAAGTATTTTAAGAAGACCTGGCACGAGTTCATGGAGATAAGAATGCAGGTTGGTTTTCTCTTTGTATCATCATACCACTAATCTGTCTAAATTGGTGAACGCGTGTGGTTTAGGGGAAGGCCGATATCAAGCATGACAGACGATTTGGCGACATGGTCTTTTTGTCGGAAACGGAGGCCTATTTACGGAATCTTCACACTCGAGCCTCGCCGGAGCAGCCAGATAAGTATGTGTCTCTGTTTCGCCGCATAGCTTTATTATAAATCAACCCTTTCCGTATTGTGTTTGCCTCAGAACAGGACAGGATAAAGCAAAACGCACACCCGCTCGCTTATGATGCGAATAGATTTTTTCGTTTACTAAAGTGCGTTATTCTGTTGGCAAGTGGTTTCTCTTCCATAGCGGTGCTATATTTACGTGCCAGTTTGTACGCAGGCGTTTGCTTATGGTAATTTTTACTGATAATTAGGGAAGCGCTCGGGCTGTATGTTCGAGTGCATTTAAATGAGCAAAATTTGGGACAATTGTTGCCTTCTTCTACTTCTATATTTTCTGAAAATCAAAGAAAACCATTCAGAAAATTCATTAATTTGTCACAAATGTCGCATGACCTGCATTGAAATCGCCAGAAAATGCTCTCTGTCTTGCTCTTTTTTATAAATTCGGGCCACCTGGGCAGCCGTGCGCACCTCTACTACTTACTAGCTAATAGTGTACGTATGTTTATAGACGTCCGCCGTGGGCCGATCAGGACCGAAACATCGTGGAGCGGTCTGGTGGACAACTAAATGTGACGGTGCAGCAAAGTGGGCAGGTACCGCCGAGACAGCTGATCAATAGATCTGGCGGTGAAATAGAAATCAGCATTCAGAACGACCTGCAGACATCGCATTTCGACAAAGAAGTCATTCGATCTAATTGCATCAAGGTAGATTGTTTTCTACTTATGTCTGTCACTAATATGCAGTTATATAATTTACCGGCAAGTTGGATGGATGGATTGTTCGAGCGGGGCCGCAGCCCCAGCATCGTTCCTTTCCTTTGTTGCCCTCGCTGCCATCTGCACACATGTTCGGTGTCAGTGGTAGCTGTCCCCGTGTGTCCCAATACATGCTATTGTCATACATGTAACAGGTCATCCGCCGATGGGGGGAGGGGGGTTGGGGGGTCTGGCGCCGGCCGGGGGGTCTGAGCCAAAATTTTGGGGGAGGGGGGTGGGCACTAAAAAACGCTCAAAAATCGAGAAAAATCGCAATTTTTTGGCTAAAAATTGCCAAAAATCGCTAATTTGGGCTGAAATACAGCTAAAAAGTGCTGTTTTGCAGACGATTTTGGCAATTTTTGTGTGTGAAAGTGTAAAAAATTGCCAAAATTTGCTCGAAAATTCACTTGCCAGAAAAATCGGAGGGGGGTCGGTGAAATCGTCTCGGGGGGCCCCATCCGGGGGGGGGGGGGCTGGCCTAAGTCGGGTGGGGGGCAGACCCCCCCAGACCCCCCTGTTACATGTATGGGCTATTGTAGATAAGGTGCAACGACAGCTCAAGTCGATTACCATTTACTAACTCGCTATCAGCAGTTTTCGGTGGCCTGGGTTGGGCTTTATGTCGACGGCCAACCCTGTAAAAAGAACTCGTCCAACCCAGTGAATGAAGCGTAAGCTAGACCCGGCTCACGCGCCCAGCGGCTTTGCGGGCCAAACCACTGCACATGCACCGGTAACAGCATCTGGTGCTGATACCATAATGGTACCAGTACCGTATGCGGTTCAGTGATAATGAGGCAAATGACATCACGATAAGTGGGTTTAACCTCATTCAGCCAATGATCTACATGTAAAACTAATACTAACTACCTATTATTATGTACGTAAGATCCAATTTAGCTGACGCTACAAAAAGTGCAAAAAAATTGCAAAGAAAGAAGATTTGTAGCCCCATCCCATCATCCTTCTATAACTGCGCTAAAGTTGTTCTGTGTAGAGCTGTATCACCATTGTGTGACATGCCATTTAATTCAGGTGCTGAGCAGGTATCCAATGGGTTTAACTGAACAACAATTCGAACACATTTACTACGTAAGACGACTCATTATTTTAGTCAGACACTTAACGCCATAAGGGATCGGTACCGTATTTAGTATCAGACATAAGCCAGCATTTCAGCTGAGGGTGTTGAATTTTGAAATCCTGCAGGGTCTTAGGGTGTAGTTGGGCTGATGCGGGTAAGCCGTCAACAGTCTGTTTTTAGGTAAAACCATGGTTTAAACCTTCCACACGCCGACCCCGAGCTGTTACGTGTATGCTGAGCGGGGTGCCCTCAGCCCCTTTGCCCATTTCTGGTACCGGTACCGGTACCACATGGCCCGATTAATCCCCAAAACACAAATAGGATAGATGACGGCCATGGGTACCGCTACCATGCGGTGCCGGTTGCATTATAAGGCGTTAAGTGACCGACTGTATTGTGTCTAAGATAACTGTGACGTGTGCAGGTGGTGACTGGTCAGCAATTCACCAACTCAGACGTGCTCGAGTCCGTGTCGTTGTTCCGTGATGGTCGTTTTCTCTTAGACGACAGATGCGCTGCCGGATCAGCAGGTAAATCTTTGTTGTTTTGGTTCTGTCGACTGCACACTAGATCGGATTTTGTCTTATGTGTTTTGTTTTCTTTTGTCTTATTCATTTACACTTCCTATTGTAAATATGGCTTGGGTTTTTTGGTTGTGCGGTTCGAAAACGCTAAGTCTAAGATCGACTGACGTTTAGGTTAAAACATACATGTAACAGGTCATCCGCCGAAGGGGAAGGGGTTGGTGGTCTGGCGCCGGCCAGGGGGTCTGAGGCCAAATTTTAGGGAGGCGGTTGGGCACTAAAAAGCGCTCAAAAATCGCATTTTTTTGGCTAAAAATTGTGAAAAAATCGCCAATTTGGGCTCAAATACTGCTAAAAAGTGCTGTTTTGCAGGCGATTTTGACAATTTTTCTGTTTGAAACTGAAAAAATCACAAAAATTTGCTCAAAAAATTACTTGCCAGAAAAATCGTCTCGGAGGGTCCCAAGGTCTCGGAGGGCGGGATCTGGCCCAAGTCGGGTGGTGGGCAAACCCCCCAGATGCCCTGTTACATGTATGATTAAAAATAACATTAGTTTTGGCGAACTGCTGGATAATGAGTTTCTGGATGTTTTAAACTTGAACCAGGTGATTAATATTATTTGTTTGAAGGTTAATTTTCTGAAGGGGCTGTGTCGGTTTGACGAGGCTAGTCTTACAATAATGTTGGTGGTGTTATTAAGCTGGCTCGCCGAAGGACGTGGAGGCAGCGATGGCCGAGGAAGAGCCACTGGTCAGATGGCTGTTCGAGTCGGCTCTCTATGCCCCGGCCGACGTCTCTGAGCTGGCCAAGCAGTGCGACCAGCCCTTAGACAAAGTGCTGGGCGTAATCTGCGTCTCACATAAGCACAAATTCGACGTTGAGTTTGACGACGCTACTCAAGGTAATTTCGGTGCCGTTGCATCTGGTTCAGCCGTGGCCGATTCGGTTGCAGTGCTGTACGTCAGCAGTCGCCCTGTGCCGAGACAACGGGTCAGCGACGCCGAGTGGCTGCTGAGAGAAGTGGCTCCTTTGCACAGTCAACTCGCCCAACAAGGCGTACCCGGCCTATCAGATGACCAGTTGGCTGTGTTGCCCGAAGCCGACGAACAGCGATTTGTTAACGTCAGTGACTGGTTAGATCAGGTTCAATTTGCATTAGAGAAACCAATTTCAGGTGCTGATGGGCCAATATTACTCGCCGGAGCGCTTCTACCTCCAGTTCAAACAGGAGTTTTCGAACTTGGAGGCGCTAATGATTCACATGCAGTACGTTTTTGTTTAGCAGTAGTTGGCTAAGAAATCTAAGAAGTGTTTTTAAGAGTGGTCTACTCGGAGGAGTCAGAGTTGAACCAACTGTTGACTGTGGAGCCGGAGTTGCTGCAGCCGGGCGCTCTAGTCGCGGCTCCCTACGGCACGTACGGTTATCACAGAGCGCAGATCAGGGTCGTTGAGCCGTTGGACGCCACTGCAGAGGTATACACTGTACTGTACTTTGCTGCGTTTGCATGTTCTTACCTTTTCAAAAGCTGGAATACGAAACTCATTAACATTCACCAGAACCGTCGTTTCTAAATTACACTACATTGCTGCATGTATTGTTGTACTGCCTCAGCGCATTAGAGCACAGAGCTCCATACATACACTAGGAGGTTTGTGTGTTTGCCCCCTAGCTAGACAGGTCAAACTCCCCTCACCCCCTCCACCCGAGACAGTTTAGGGCCCCCTTCCCCGATCCAAAAATGCAAATACTAGTAGCGGCTCCAGTATTAACAAACTGGCTCAGAAATAACTAATTTTTAGGTTAAAATTCGCTTGAAAAGCCTTGGGAAACCGAATTTGGCGTTTCCACTTCTGATGTTTAAGATAAATCTGTGATTTTGGAAGCCCTTTTTATCGTTTTTTGCTTATTTTTAGCTCTAAGACGCTATTTGGCAGTTTAAAATAACAATTTTTAATTCCTTGCTGAAAAAAACGTGCTAAAACGTATTTCCAAGTGTTCTGGAGCTTCTTGAAACTCACTCTGGCCGAAACCCCCTTGACTCCCCACCTGACGGAAAATCTTCCCCCACGCCGTCGGGACCTGTTACATGTATACAGTTAGACAGTAGGATTAGAGTTTGAAGTGTTGTAGTGAGATGGCTGATTCAGCTTCAGGTATTCTACGTCGACTACGGGACACTTGATTTCGTGCCGGTGGCCGGCGTTCGACGACTCCTCAAAGCCTTTTGTTTGTTGCCGGCGCAGGCGGTGCAGGCCGGAATGCCCGAATTGGTAGCTGTCGGTGAGGTCAGTATTAACAGTCATTACATAGAAGATTGGGTTAGTAATGCAAGTGGTGTATGAACGGTTAAGAGTTGGTTGAGTATGATAGATAGCTTGGTTGTTTCAGAGCTGGGCGCCGGAGGCACAGGATGTGGTGCTGAAGCTTTGCTCCCCGCCGTGTGATGTCTGGGCTTATATTCTCAGCAAGGACAAGGTAAGTGTCGAGTTGTCAGTAGAGTGAACATAGATTCTGGTGCTTTGAGAATGGTCTGGTGGCCGACCTAACCGTGACCACCATCGATGCGGAGACCGGCGCGCAGTCCGACGCTCATATCGCTCAAGTGCTGGTAGACGCTAATCTAGGTCGTTGGGTATGTTTTTGCTTAGACTAGACTTTCTGTAAGTCGTTTCTAATAGTGTTTCTGTCTGTATAGACGATTGGTCAAGAAATGAGCGCCAGTCCAGCTTCTGCTGCTGCGAGCACAGATCTGGAGGTATAGCAGGCGTTTCTGTACTGTTCTACTTTACCAGATTGTTGCCATTTAAAAGATAGATCCTTTGGAGCGACCAAACCGATTCTATTTCAGGATGACTTTGTGGCTCAACTGAACAAAGATTTGGCCGGCGTTTCTTTGTAAGTCAGCTTTCCGTTGGTGGCGGAAGCTGTTGTGTAGCCAACTCTGCTTTGTTAGAGCTGCGTCGGACAGCTGGGACGACACGTACAGCGAGTTGGAGGACGAGTTGGCCAGTCCGAGCGGAGACGAGGTCACCGACAATCCTCTGCTCAACGGTTGGTTGTCTGTAGCCATCGACCGCAACTAGCCAACTCCGGCCCGGAGCCTGCACTTTTTTCAAGTCGGATTAAGAATTCTGAAATTGCATTAAGCATCGAAAAATTGTATTTTGTGTAAGTTAGAACTAGGTATAAGTGCCATAAAATAATGCCATTTTAGCTAAACTAAGAGTATTTTATGTACCTGTTTGTCCCAAAACTTTCATTTCTTAATTTTATTTAGATGGTGGCTTTTCATAAAGAAACATTTATTGTTCAAAATTTCAATGTAAACCTTGTGAAATGCCATCAGAATTACTGCAAAACACTAGGATCCATTTGGGCTAGCAGAGTATTTGAGCGAAAAAAAACAAATTTTTTAAATAAAACCAGTGCTTTTAAAAACGATTATTGCCGAAAACAGTTTTAGGTGACATTTTTAGGTGTTTTTAGTGGATTTACTCGAAATTTAGCAGACTTTCTGCTGAAAAGAATAAAAAACCAAAAAGTTCTGGTTCCAGAACCAATTATCATCTGAACCGGACCGGAACCGGAATTCCGGTCGATCGCTAATTTGTCTTGGTATCTTGTCTGGTTGAGCTTATTCGACTGCTTTTGCAGAGGTGAGAAAACTGGCAATGGTTGGGGACGCCGAGGCAGTCGAGCACATAGAGATTCTACTGTTTGTGTTCAACAGAGAGAGGTGAGGTATACGTTAAACCAACCGGGAAGCCACTCTACGGCATGCCACGTAGTTATGCAATTGTGCTTCGCAAAAAATCGGAACGGTTGGGAAAATCGGCCTTTACCCTAACCGTTTTGAAACCCGCTTCAAGTCTACATGGTCAATGTTGTGCTGTTGTGATTGTGTGGTTTACTGCAGACAAGAGGCACAGTCGCAGTTGGCGGCGGGACTGGGCGATCCAACCGAATTGGTGGATAAGATTCAGACAATCGAACAAAACCTGCAACTGAGCTTGGCTATCGTCAGTCAATATAACGTCCCCATTGACGCCAAGTTTGCCCAGCAGCATTAGTGTCGGTCTTAATTTTCTCGTGTGCGTATTGTAGCACGATTGTTCGATTCGCTGAGTAAAGTTTTCTTGCTTTGAAGGCAGCCGATTCGTTACATGACGCCGATATCGGTTCTGTAATGTTTTGTGTTGTGTTTGTCGTAGGATTAGCTATAGCAACCGCAATCATACATGGGCCGGAGAAATAGGTAAAGGTAGTCAAAATCTGAAAATATTATATGTTTTCCGATTTGAAGGCAACAGTGCCTGGCTTTTTGGTTGTGATTAGTCGATCCACAAAGAGAATCCTGTTTCAGTTGTTTTGGTGTCAGGTACGTCGAGTCCAAGTTGGGGCAGACCCCTACGGCCTATGCATAATCACAATCTGGTATAATGTGGTGCTGACTATCGTGTTTGGCAGGCACCGCGACCAGGAGACTGCACCGACGCCAGTATTGTATCCCAGACTGAATCTAAGATTTGTTCTGAGACTCACCTTTCTGGCTCAAGTGTGGCTGCAACATCTACCGTGTGTTCACTTTCCGACATGTCTCCACCTGCTGTTGTGATTTCGTCAGGCCAGCCAAGCTACAGGTGCCACTTTTTAGGGTTAATAATATAACAAATATCGTAATTTTTGGCTAAAAATCGCTAATCTGGGCAACCTAAAGGCGATTTTAGCAATTTTAGTGTCTGAAATTGTAAAAAAATCGCAGATTTGTTTAAAAAATTGCCGTAGAGTGCACATTGGGTACCCGGGTGCGCTAACCAGCACTTAGCATTTTCCGTAACAAAAATCAGATCCAGTTAGTGTACCCTATACACGATAGCGAAATCACGTTAAACTGCTTGTTTTCACGATTTTTTTTAGCAAAAATGCAATTTTCCACTGTTTCAGCTATGTGAGAGTGACTCTGGTTGGCCAGCGTTTTCATTCCCATGAGTTTGTGTAGGTAAATACAATGTAAGAATGAAATTCCGCAAAAATATACGTAACCCTGCTTAAAAGTTACCGTAATGGAGGAAATTTTGGACACCCATGACATAAAACCTGTCTCCAAATAGTGTACCGCGAGTACACAATTCGGCACTAAGTGCCAGTTAGTGTACCCGGGGTACACTATCTGGGGGTACCCTATGCAGCACTCTCCGGTACTTGCCAGAAAAATCGGAGGGGGTCGGAAAAATCGTTTTGGGGGTCCCCGATCGGCGGGCGTGGGTCTGGCCTAAGTCGGGTGGGGCAGACTGTTACATGTATGGTTAAAAGTAAAGATGAATACTGAATATGCTACTGGTTCTAGTTCTTCCGGAACCAGTGCTGGAAGCGTGTGTGAGTTGTCCCTGGAAATCGAGATACCTTCTGACCAGAATACAGAGGAACTAAAGGAAACGACTGAAGAGAGGCTGGCCAAGTGCAGCGTCAGTGTTTTGCCAGAAGCCACAGCAGTGACTGTCTCAGCACACGCTGTCTATGAGGAAGCTACCACTCAAATCAAAACGGTCGTTGCTTCTGGCCAGGGATGTTCTAAACGCCAAAGCTTCCAGTTGTTGGCACAGCGCTGGTGTTCTTTTCCTCCTGCCCTGCACTTACAGGCCTACTTAAGAGCCACCGACGGAGATGCGTATTGTCTCGAAGCTTTGTAAGCTAATCCGCTTCGATTCTACTGTATGTAGGATGTCGATCTTACAGCCCGGCCTTTTTCGACATTCGGTTGGCAGAAGTCTCACTTGGTGCATTGTTGAACCGTGGCATTTTCCGCTCCTACCATCGTATAGTTGGAACCGGGTTTTATGAAACAACGACCGAAAGTAGTTGCTTTCTATTCGTTTTGCTCACTCAACCTGCACTTATAGGTGCTGTACTTCAGGTGTAACTCGTGCGCACTGTATGTTGGCGGCCGACATTGAGTTCGATACCAACCTTCTGACTGTGAAATTCGGTTGCACTAGCGACTTTGAGGACCATTTCAAGTTGGAGTTCAAATTCAGATCGCTTGCCGCTCTGTTAGTGGATATCTCGGCCACCGAGGACCGAGCACAACTCTATTTGGTTTTGCGCACGCCGCCTCTGGTACCTACCAACATTGTTGTACGGTGGTCGGTTAATCAGATTAAAGTGCAGGTTTTCCAAGCGGTGGCACCGTTAAAGGATAACCGTTACAAGCCAAACATGTGGGAGCACAGAGACTGGAAGCGAGTCTTAGAGTTCGAAGGGTGCGTTGTGAACTCTGGAGTGATCGCCGGCTGTGACGTGCTGCGATTGGACATACGACTGTCTGAGCTGGAAGACAAAATTCGGACCCAAAAAGTAGACCGAAACGGCAAGCAGAAAAAGGCGCCTCGGCGAATGGGATTCAACGTAGTTCTTTTATCTCCTGCTCTGTTATTACCTAAAATGCATAGGTTCCGTTCCGTTTAGCGGGATTCGACCAGTATGGACCGTTTGTTCGATCTGATTGGTCGCATCCGCTCGCGCACTCGCATTCCGGTCAATTTCGGTCGAGTTGTTGTGCATCCAATGTCGCGAGAGCAAGTGCTCAGGGAACCCTTCTGGCAGCAGATTTCAGATGGTCGGTTCAGTTTGGCTGGAGCTGACCCCGACGCTTCTAAGTATTACCGTGTCAATTTTGCCTTGGAGGTGCGGTTTGGTTTGCAGTTTATTAGGTCAGCTATTAGCGTATTTTTTGTAAAATTATTTGCTAGAAAAATCGGAGGGGTCTCGAGGGGGCCCCATCCGGGGTGTCTGGCCTAAGTCGGGTGGGAGCAGATTCCCAGACCCCCTGTTACATGTATGATTCTGACTATGAAAAAGCAAGTAGAAGAACCCGAATATTGTCCTGAAGTCGTTTGAATGCAGCCGAGTATTTTGGCCAAAAAAGGCGGGCCGGGCCGAACGCAGTCCTAGTTAGTTTAACAGTGGCTTTCAGGCCCTTTTTCGACGTGGTTTATCAGTGACGTGTCAGTTCGACAGAGACAGTCCAGAGCTGGAAATGTTTCTGGCGTTGATTATGAGCAAAAGTCGAGAGGACTTGGAGGTTACGCAGGTTGCGTTGGAGCAGCTGTTGGACGCCGTCGATGAGAAACGCAACATCTCTCTATTGCACGCGTTCGATAAGCTCTATGCAAATTTGAGCCAGATGAAAGCCAAGAACGAGCTGATTGAGACGGAGATTCCGGACGGCTGTATGCGCGTCAGAAAGGTGGCGTGTTTTTAGTGAAAAATTAGTTTATTGTAGCAGTTTGCAGGCAGTCATCACGCCGTCTCACCTAGTCTTACTACCGGGCGAAATCATCATGGGCAATCGCGTGCTGCGTAACTTCGGGCCTGACTCGGCTCTGAGAATTCAGTTCTATGATGACAATCTCTGGTTCCTGGGCGGTCCGATGGGCCATGGCTGGATTGCTAAACTGGCACACGATAAGGAGCACCGTACTACACTGCTAAACTCTGGTCTCTACTCCAAGCTACCTATTTTGCAGCTGCGTACAAACTGGCTCGTGAGATCAGCGAACGCACGGTGCGAACTGCGCTTGGCAATGGTGTGAGGATCGGCGGACTGCACTACAAATTCCTCGGCTGGTCCAACTCTCAAATGCGCGAGCATGGTTGTTACATGTTTGCCGATTGCATCAAAGACGGTCAGCTGATAACGGTCGAACAGATCAGAGACTGGACCGGCAACTTCGGGGACGACATGAGCGTTGCGAAGATGATGGCGCGTATGGGTCAATGCTTTACTCAGGCGCAGGTAATAAGCTTCTTCGTTTTGCTCAGACGCACACGTACTGTACAGTATATGGTAATGCTGTTAAGTGCGTTTGACTTTCAGGACACGATCAAATTAAACGAGAACGAGTACAGGAAGGAAAGGGACATCGAGACCGAGACACATAGGGACGAAGATGGGCATCCGTATGCAAATTTGGTTGCTTATTTATTACCTGTGCATTGTGTTTAGATATGTCTTTTCCGACGGTATTGGTCGCATTTCTTACAGCGCAGCTGAGGATATCTGTCGTATCTACAGTCCCCCTATTTCCCCGGTTCCATCTGCTTTTCAAGTAAGTTCTTTTTTGCAGTTTGACGGTCACAGATTTTTCGTGTTGTGTGCTAAAACGATAAGGGTGGTGGTTAAAGTGGGAGCATACAGTAGATGATAGCCGGAATGAAACGACCAAGTAATTCTGCTGAAATAGCTACTGAAGGAGTTTATGTACTAGTAGACGTAACTGTACAACACAAACACAACAACACAATCACTCAAAGCAACCACGCAATGCGAACACACTCAAACACTCGCACAAAACAATCAAACTATTCCATCACTCCCCCTGACGGACGTCTACTGGGCCTCATCTGTGCCTGACGGCCATGGGAGCAAAACGAAAACGCTGCTACAAACAAGCAATCACACTCTTCTCTACCTAAAATATTCAAAACCAACCTTTGCACCAAAACCCTTGCAGTCATAATACATGGGCCGGTAAAATCTGGAGGGGCCTGGAGGGCGTCTTGGGAGGTCCCAAAAAAGTCCAAAGATCGCCTATTTTGCCTGAAAAAGCGAAAAATATTTCGGCGAGAGGGAATGACCGACCGAGAGGGGAGGGGTACATGCCAGGTCCCCGGCCCATGTATGTGCGATGGCCTGCCAGTGGTGCATTGAGGCTAAATCGCTAATTTGGGCTCAAATACAGCTAAAAAGTGCTGTTTTACACAGACGGTTTTGGCAATTTTTGTATCTGAAACGTGCATAGGCCCCGGGTTTTGGGGGTTTGCTCACCCCCAACTAGGGCTCGACCCACCCCAAACGTCCCTACCAACCCATCTGAAGCCGACTTTTGTTCCTGACCGCACCCACCAAAATCGCCACGACCCCGCTCCCCAATTCGCTCATGTGTGGTCTGAAATTGTAAAAAAATCGCAAAAATTTTCTTAAAAATACTTGCCAGGAAAATCGGAACGGGGTCCCCATCCGGGGGTCTGAACTAAGTCGGGTGGGGAGCAGACCACCCGACCCGGTCCCCTGTTATGTACATGTAAAATACGTATGTGTTCTGTGTAGGTGCGTTACTCTGGCTATAAAGGGATGCTGAGTGTGGACCCAAGGATGGATAGCGACCAGTCATTAGAGAATGCAGACGGCAGTCGTGTGCGAGTTATCTTCCGCAAGAGCATGTGCAAGTTCGAGACTGATTCCTGCGAGTATCTCGAAGTTGTCAAGTACAGTTCGCCCAGTCGTGTCTACCTCAATCGGCCGTTGATAATGATTCTAGATCAGGTACCAGGGGACTTTATTCAACTGATTTTTTTTTGCACTTTTCGGATTCTATGCCTATCAGAGGTGTGTTTAGGTGAGTCAGCAGCAAGGCAACGAAGTGTACAAGCGAGTTGTGAACAGAATTCACCAGCTGTTGGAGGACGAATTGTACCAACTGACCGACATGCTGTGTTCGGAGGCCGACTGCATCGAAGCATTGGAACAGAGGACAGCTGCCTACGTGCAGTACCGTCATCTGAGACAGTGCGGACTGACCATCACCAACGAGCCCTACTTCCGCTCCATGTTGATGGCCGTGCACAGGGCCAATCTTGGTTTGTGTCTTCGATTGCTTGTCTGCCTCGCCCTACTGAATGCAGAAAATAGGTAGCCAGTAGTTCAATTGGCTCCATCCATCTTTTACTGGCCAGCAAAACGGGTTGGTTTTAGTTTGGGCTGCTCAATTTTCAGCATGTGTGTAAAACCGGGTGGGATTGATTGTGGGTTCCGTTTGGGGCGGACCCCAATTGGTTATTTTGTGTGGTTTGCCCAGGTACACAGGTTTTCTCCTCTGCAGAGTACAATCTGCGCAGGCTGAAAATTCGGATTCCGATGACGCAGGGACGCACTATGTTCGGTATTTTGGATGAGAGTGCCACTTTGCAGTACGGTCAAGTTTTTGTGCAGTATTCGGTCGGAGGCCCAAACAGTGGCAGAGCACCAACGGTTTTGACTGGTAGAGCCGACAATACAGCTGGACTACTGATTACAGACATTTTCTACTGTAGACACTGTCATGGTGACCAAGAACCCTTGTCTAGTGGCAGGAGACGTGAGGATTTTGGAAGCGGTGGATAAACCGGAGTTGCGGCATTGCGTAGACGTGATCGTCTTTCCTCGGTATGGAGAAAGACCGCACACCGACGAAATGGCTGGTACAACTCGCAACGATCCCAACGCTGACAGGCCATTCATACAGAAAACGTTTAGGTTCGGATTTGGATGGCGATGAATATTCGGTGTACTGGGACCATCAGCTGCGGTTCGATTACAATGAAAGTGCCTTGCAAAGACGCAAACTGGCCGATTATCCATGTGACGAAATTACGGTATGCGCTGTCGTTTTGCTAATTCAATTCGCTGCTTGCAAGCTAGACTTCAGTTTTCTGGATTCTTTTCATTATCAAAATGAAGTAGATTTGCTTTTGTCACGTTGTTGCATACGTACTGTATGTATGGCGCTGGCATCAACATGATTTGGTAGGTTTTTGTTGTAATTAGTTTCGCCTTTCCCTACCAAGCCTAAGCCTATGCCTACATATTGTAAGTCTAAGCTTTACCTGAGATACATTGTACATCAGTATTTATGTATAATTCCAAACCCATTTTATGTAAATAGGGCGTAACTAAGAAGGGAGCTTGGGGTACCGTACTTAGGTGAGTGGCGTCTTTGGCTCAGTGGTTAATTCGCTGCCTTGAGTCACGGCGGCCCCTGCATCCCTAGCGGTTGTAGTGAGTTGGAAACCAGTCTGACTGGAATTAGTCGACGCAAAGTCCAGCCCAGGCCCCGACAGCCAGTTATGGCAAGTAGATAATGGGTACCACCGTATGAAGCTAAAGGGAGTCTGTGCGCAAGGCCCGTCCCCGGGTCACAGAATGCTTCGGCTCTCCTCTCGCAAAAACGACGACCCCGGTGCATACATGGGCCGGAAAAATGGGTTGGGGGTAGTCAAAATCCGAAAATTTGGGGGTGGGCCTGCCGGTTTGGGGGGGTCGCGGCGATTTTGGTGGGTGGGGTCAGGAACAAAAGTCGGCTTCAGGTGGGTGGGTGGGGTCGTTTGGGGGGGGCGAGCCCAAGTTGGGGGTGGGCAAAACCCCCCAGACCCCCCGGCCCATGTATGCCCCGGTGGTGTGAGCACCATCCGCAGCGCCTTACCGCACGTCTAAAGTGCAACTAGGCATGCGAGTTCTTTAGCTTTTGCTTACTTAGATGAGTGGTTGCGTATTACACCAGCGTTCGGTCACAGAGTGGTGCTAGCTGTTAAGTGGCGGACTGTAAAAGCCTCTGATTTCAGAGCGAGCTGATGATCGAAACCTTTCTGAAGTTTATGCAGACAGATACGATCAGTCGGGTGGCCACAGCCCATCTGGTTCTGGCCGATCAACACGGTCTCGACTCGCCTGTCTGCGAAACACTCGCTTGCAAACATTCCTGTCAGGTTTGGATTTCCATTCTTTTAATAGTTTTGTGTCTTAATTTGTACTACAGGTTGACTTTCCAAAGACTGGGGTTGCTCCCGAGCCTCTAACGTCCGAGGAACGGCCGGCCAAATTCCCAGACTACTATGAAAGAAGCAACAGACCCATGTATTTGAGCGATCGATTGGTTGGTCATTTGTACAGGTTTGTTTGTTTGTTTGTTTGTTTGTTTGTTTGTTCCATTTGTAATGGTATTGAGTGAGCAGGAGGATGTGTTTCAGGAAAGTGAAGTCAATTGAAGACAATGTGAATGTGGGCGAGTACACGGTGGAGTCGGTGATAGACCCCGATTTGGTAGCTGCCGATTGGACCGACTACGAGGACACTGCCAAGGACACTGCTGGACGCTACCACACTCAGTTGCAGGTACTATGCTAATTCTGATCTGATATTTGTAGATTGCATTTCAACCGAGTTGCTATGGTTCAACATTATTTTCACAAAACAGGCCAGAAAAATGGGTTATTGACACAGTAGTCCGAAGGGGCAGACACGGGCTTGCATTTCGCCTGAGGGGAGGGGAGGTAGAAGAGTAGAACTTTGAAATCCAAAGGGGAGCTGAGGACATATATTGGCCGGGGGTGGCGAGTAAACCGGCATACCGCCGGGAAAACGCCCCCTCGGTCGGCCATTCCCCCTCGCCGCTAGGCGCTACACCCGCCCCGACCTCCTCCCTTTAAAATTTTGTCGACCTTTTTTGGGACACCTCCCCTCGGCAGTCCGCAGTCCATACCCCCTCCTAAAATTGGGCGAATTTTTCGGAAAGCGAAAATTTTTCAGTCATGTCTCCCCTCGGCAATCTGCAGTCCATACCCCCTCCGAAAATTCGGCGACCTTTTTTGGGAAAGCGGTTCTCTCCAACTCTCCGTCCGCCGAAAAGCCATACCCCTCCATTTATTTGCCCGTGTATGGCTGAGGGGTTTAGCGTCCATCTGCGGGGCAGAGAGCTCGACGGGCTAACCGCTCTCAGCCACCTGACTTTGTCCTGGAAGAGGTGAAGTGACTGGAACGGTGAGTTGATTCTGTTTAGGCGTTGATTGATCAGTACGGTGTGGAGAGCGAAGGGGCCATGATCTCAGGTCACATGTGCAAACTGAAACGCATTAGCAGAAACGAGCGTGAGGACTTTTCGCTGTACAACACAGAAAGGATTGTTGAAATGCGCTACAACAGCATTCGAAAACGCTTCCGAAAGGAGTTCTTTGAGGTACCATCAGTTGTGTTTACAGTTTGTCAGTTCAGAGTCAGCATCTACGCTACAATACATACGTACAGCAAATCTTGTTTTTTCTTTTCGTACGTACGTAGAAAAATTGCAGGAGTTTGGAGAGGAGGAGCAGTTCTTGTTGTACAACGAACAGGGCAGATGTGAAAACCGAGTGGACGCCACTAAACTAAGCAATTCGATGCTGAATAAAGCCTCTGCCTGGTACACTGTCACCTATGGTGTGCATAACAAGTCGCCGTTTCGCAGTTTCGCTTGGATTGCTTGGGACGTGCTTTGTGAGGTCAAATCTAGAAAGGTCAGTTCAGTTATTTTGTGCCCCCAGACCCTCCCACCCACCCACCAAAGTAACCGCGACCCCCAAGTTGGTAGGGTCACCCCAAAATTTACGGATTTTTACCCCGAACCCATTCCCCTGCATTCGACCAGTTAATTGTTGTTTTAGTTTCTAAACGAGTCTGTGCAAGTGCGTTTCGATCCGCTGCATGAGCTTTTGGCTGAAGCCATCGACCACTACATGCAATTGCACCAAACCGAGTATCTAGACTTTCTCGACAATCTCCAACCGAATCAGTTTCTCGAACGCTACTGTTTGGCTTACCCAGGTCCGGTTGGTCCTCAGTTAGTCTGTTGTGGCATTAAGTGAAGCTGACTGTCTAGACCTGCCCGAGGTTCTGTTCTGCATATCTGTCTGGGCCGAAGGAGAGCGGTTGTTGCGGGGTGTCAGTCCAACCATCGGCCAGTTGTGTCTGGTGGCTCTCCTCTACTTTACTGGAGAGTGGCAGGTCAGAGATACCGACTTGCCTCTGCTTCCACCGGTATGACTCGCTCTCTCCTTTCTCAACCTATCATTTTAACTTTTAACAATTAGGCCCAACGGCTTGCGTATGACCGTACACCAGCCCACACCCCTCGCCGCCGGTACGCTCCTTCGCCTCCCAACTTTTGGTTACTTTTTTGTGAAGTCGACTTCCCTGAAAACTCATGCCCTTCTTTTTCCCATTGTAGTACTGTATAAGCCATAGCATACATGTACTAGGGGTTTTGGGCCCTTCCCTCACCCCCACCCCTCACCCCCGAGACAGGTTAAGGGACCCCCGACCCAAAAATACAAGTTCTAGTAGTGGCTTCAGAAATCGGTGTCTTTTGAAGCCTTTTTGTAATGTTTTTAGCTCTAAACCGCTATTTGGCAGCTAAATTTGCGATTTCTAGCGTCCTTACTGAAAAATGCGTGCTAAAAACCCATTTCCAGGCGTTTTGGAACTTTTTGAAATTTTTAACCCCCTTTGGGCGAAACCCCCTAGACCCCAACCTGAGAAAGGCCCCCTCCCCCAGGTCGGCCCGGAGCTGTTACATGTATGAGCCATAGTATCGGTATGTTGAGAAAAGCCGATGCTTGCACTAGACATACAACCTCTACGTACATATAAACGTCTTAGTTGAAAGAGAACGAAGAGCCAGCAGATAAGGACGACTACCCTCCGCGCCGCAGAGCTGAGATGTTGCTGGGTTTCTTGCGCTACCTGGGCTCGCGTCGGTTTTGCTCAATGCCCTATGTGGACTTGAGGAAGGTGCACTGCAGAAGTCGCGCCCGAATCACCGTCTACTCCCGCTGTTCTCAGGTTTTGCATTCTACTACATTGCAACCCTCGTGACATTTGTCTTAATCAATTGTCTCCGTCAATTTGACATTTGTCTGCAATTCAGACTGCAAAATTTCACTGTAAGAAGCCACTTTTATCGATCTTTGGTACTCAAACCCCATCTCTGAAATGAATGTTGTTGCTCGTACCGGACGGATGAACCCTTTGTTTGACGTGTGGCAGTGCAGTGTAAAGATTTGCAGACGGCCTTCCGCACCTACCACTCAGTTGCTGTAACTGGGGCCTTTCACGCACTTCATCTCACTAAGTTTGAGGGCCAAACATTAACGTGGGATTTCGGTGAGCTGGAACCGATTCCAGTCGAACTTTACGCTGACGACGCTCTGTTTGAGTTCGCCGCCCGTACACTGAAAGTACGTACCGTTAATTTATGCTGTTGTTGCTAAGAATTGCGTACATGTGGTAATTAGAAATGTGTTTTACATAAAACCACTGTCTGGGTGGTGCGCAAACAAAACCGTGCTTAGGATCTGACAGGGGCCTATGACGTAATGGTGCGGCAACCGTATAGCTGGATGCGTTATGTGGCCATGGTGTCGGCTACTGGAACGGCGGCGGCTCGACAGAAACTCAAAGATATTCTGTTGATGCGTTACTGGGACCACTTGCCTAAACAAGATTCGAACTCCACCGTTGTAGTTGAAACGCCTCTGCTGGCTTATCTCAGAGCGCTGACACGACAAGATACGCTTTTTAATTCCTTCTGACTGTTCGCTGATCGCCGTTTTATTCGGTATTCATCCGTGTTCTTTGTGCACTTGCCAAGTCTTTCAACTGTTGGCCGTGGGCCGTTAAACGGGTGCTATGTATAATTCATGAGTGGTAATGGGGCTGCTGACTGAAATACAATGTATCTTTCTACTACTGTTTGTTATTCTTGGCAGAATAGAAATAAACCCCGTTGGCCTTCGCGCCGTGAACTTCGGGCGCGTTCTTTAGTCTTTGTTTCTGTGTTGTTTGTTGACTGGCAGTTGTGTGCAGTGCGCCAAGCTGTTTTAGCCCTGTTTTAGTTTATTATTAAAACATGAATTCTTTGCCTTTAATGCTGTTCTCACGATTTTTAGCTGCTCTGGGTATTATTTTTGGAAAACGTTTAGACTGGTGTAAAATAAACTAATGACTTTTGGGCTTAACTGACTTGTAGGGATCCCTCCACTATATATTAATTAATCACTTTCTTGCTTAGGCTTAGGAGTCAACTGAATGCGGTAGATGATATTGAAATTTTTGTTAGGACCCCTAAAAGTCAGTTTTGCCCCTTTTTGTTTGGTTCTGTTTTTGTCTTCGTTTCCTGTCAGACAGAAAACTATAAACCAGTTGTCTTGCCAACAACAGTACACGGCACCGTACGGCCTGTTAACTAACTCAACAAAACTCATTCAGTGTCCTAAAAGGTCGTCGCATAGTTGCGTGTGTTGTAACGTATCGGCCGAGTAGGCTGCGGTGTAGAATTTCGGAGCTTTAGGGCTGTGTTGGTAGCGATTCTAGTTTTATAGGCGTTATGAAAGCTGCCATGACGACAGCTGAACCAACGCTCTGCCTCTACCATGCCTAGTAGCAGTGTGGACACAAAACAAACACCTCATGAAGTGTGTCCTGCTTGTGTGGCTGACCTTCGTCAGCTCCGTTCATACGCTTCTCATCAGTTATGTACGGTCGAGGACTGTTGCTCAAATGTTTCTGTCGTCCGAGGCGATTTTCTTTACCGAACTCATCAAACTAACCTTCTGTGTAGTGGTCGTAGCTCTCAGGCAGCCGAAAGGTCAGAGGTACGTACGTAACGACAACACAAACCGCCTGTTACGGAGTGTCAGTTGGATTTCTGTCTAGTATCTTTTGCTTATATGCCCGCTATTTTGTGCATGTACGTATTCCTTGCTTTTTCAGATGCTGGAAGCAGATTCATATTTTCGTGGAACGGCCGGTCGAGATGTTGAAGGTGTGCGTTCCGTCGCTATTGTACACACTGCAGACCAACTTGTTCTACGTTGGCGCGTCGCATTTGGATGCCGCCACTTTTATGGTTGGTTGCAGCTTTCTATTTGTTTGGCGGTCAGTTAAGCTCTGTGCGAAAGACTTGTAACAGAGTTTTATTCAATCGGCTAAAGGAAAGGTGGATTTATACTTCAGCCACAGTCCGATATCACTGGCACTTTTTCACTTGGCTCTACCTAGCGATTTTGCTCTTTTTGCGGATTAGCAATCCATTACGCAAATATCTATCTAAGTCGAGCGGCTTGATACTAAGACAAAGATGCCTTTCAGGTGACGTGCCAGTTGAAAATCTTCACAACCGCTTTGTTCAGCGTGTTGCTGTTGCACAAGCGAGTGAGCGGACTGCAGAGTTTCTCTCTGATTTTGCTCTTTAGCGGAGTCTCCTTAGTGCAGTTCAAACCTAACCACTCAATGCAGAAGGCACAAGCATATCAGAGCTCTCGCAACCAGGTTATGGGTTTCTGCGCAGTAGGCTTCGGATCTGTTTTGTCCGGACTGGCCGGCGTTTGTCTGGAGAAGATTCTCAAAGACGCGGGGGTCTGTGTATGGACGCGCAATGTGCAACTGTGTCTGTGTGCCGTGCCTATCGCTCTCATCACTTGTGTCATCAAGGACCATTCTTCGCTTTCCACCAATGGACTGTTGTACGGGTTCGATAAGACGGTCTGGACTATGGTGGTGTGGTACGGCATCGGCGGATTGTCTGTCTCTTTCTGCATCAAATACGCCGACAATATTCTGAAGAATTTTGCTACATCTGTGGCCATCGTGGTCAGTACGGTGGCCTCTGTGTTTCTGTTTGGTTTCGAACCATCGGTTACCTTTCTTCTGGGCACCGTTTTTGTGATCACTTCCATTTTTGTCTATTCAACTCCTGAGCACCGATACTTAAAGCGCAATCGTAGTTCAGCTTTTTTTGTTTGATGCAGCGAGAAATGTTTGATACTGTACGTACTGGGTATTTTACTACAGTATAGAGTACAATAATTTTTTCAGAAAAATGCTGCCTAAGCCTAGAGATACACTATTTTTACAGCATTTGAGAGTCTGGCATTAGCGTCGAAGCAAAATTTGGCTTTCAACCTAGATGTAGAGACATGCTTACCAAGAATCCTTCTCACAATTTGAACGTCCTCTGCACTCATTCTTGATTTGTTCAAGGGCGGCAGTGTGTCAGTCTGCTCTGACTTGCTATTCGCCTTCTCCGTTACCAGAGCAATGAAACTGATCAGAGAACATACCAAATAAAGAACAAAGACGCCGGAAAGTGTCAGGAGATTGAGTGGAGTGCCGCCCAATTTCAGCGCCGTCTCTGGACAGGTGTCATAGTGAATGGCGTACTTGTTCCAGATGTTGGTGGCAAAATCGCGATTTCTCACCAACGCCTGATTGAACTGATCGGCCAGAGACCAGTTCGGACTGTAAATGAATGACCTAACATAGGCAGGTACGTCGACGCCTCTAACCGACGTTAGATCGCAACTGAATTTTCTGTACACGTGCAGCTTGAAGTCGCTGACGCCGTAGACGTATTTTCCGGTGATCAGCATCTGGGCCCTCTTTGTCTGGTTGTACTCCAACACCTCCGGGTTCTCCCTCAACGCCTGCCGCAAACGGACGTAGTAGGGGTGCTCGGAGTTTTGAATCTGATCGTAATACCAGTTTCCCTTCACTATCAGAGTGTAGCGCTTCCGCTTGATCAATTCAATCAGCTGATTTGCATCTCGAAATGGTTTGGCTGGCGGTGGAAGTAAGAGTTGAGTGAGCAGTGTTCCTTGATACAAATTCATCACCAGCAAAACCACCAGTCCAGTTAGAATCAGAAGCACTCCTCCTCCTACTGTATCCTCGCAAATGTAGTGGAAGCCTTGATTGTGCAGGTACTGTACGTAGTTCCACAGAGTCCCGCTGTTTGTACGTTTGAAACGTCGTCTCAGCACTACGCAAAGCAGGATAAGTGTTATGACCAATGCAAAGCCTAGCCAAAGGTCAGGGGCAAAATTTGTGAACGGCAATAAAACGTGATTGAACCACTGCTTTTCTGGTCTCTTGGCCACGAAAATCGGTTGAAGTCTTCCCATCGGGTAGCTGAAGCCAAATTGACTCGGTGGGATAACTCTGGCTAACAGATCGTTGGCTAGAAGGTCAATCGAACCATTCTGAACTGCACCAAACACACCAACGAACGACTCGTTTTTAACTTCAGTTCCGAAGACGGACGCTTTGCTAGACCTCGCAAAGGGAATTACTGAATAGGGAACTTTCAATTTCATGTCAGCCAACACTCTGGCTAGTATTTCTGCGTCCACACCAGGTCGGGGACAGGTTGGACTGGACAGCAGTTGTTTCGTGGCGCAGGACAGCAAGTATGGGCTGTCGGGTACAGCGGCAATCCGTATCGCCATTTCGAAAAGTGGCAGCAACTGATTGAAATGCGAGAAAGTTGATACGTGGGGTCTTTTTATTTGTCAAAGCTCACATTCCTCATTAGGATTCGTCCAATAATCAATAAAGTACAGTGGCTTCCTTCAGAGTCAACCAAGCTTCGTTGTTCTCGAGGTGAAGCTCAACTACTTCTGCGTTACCATCCGCATACTTGATGAATACTCGTTCCAGTAGCAGTCGACTGGTTTCGGTTATCCGAATCAGCTCAGTCTGGATCGAAGACACAGTGGATGTGGACCCGAAATTAGGTTCAGACCGACGATGCCACACTTCCAGCACAAATCCCAGCAGACAGACAATCACACAAAATACGTAGAGAGCAAAGAACCCAGACATTGCTAACATGTCCAGCGCCGTTGCTCCACTGTTTTCGAGGCTAGGACAGTGCTCGTAGGTGGCTGAATACTTTCTCCAAATGTTCTCAGCGTAGTATTTGTTGAATAGCAACACGGTATTGAACCGATTTTCTAGCGTCCAATTTTTCCTGAACATGAAGCTTCTGGTGTAAGCCGGCACCCCAATACTGCTTACGGCCATCAGCTCGCAGCTGTGCTTCTTGTAGATGTGAGCTTTGAATGCACTGACGCCGTACACGTACTTTCCAGTCATGAGCAACTTGAAGCGCTCCGTTTTGCTCGGCTCCAGCACTGGTGGATTGAGTTTGAGGGCATTGCGCAATCTCTGATAGTAAGGCTCCTCGGAGTGCTTTATGCTGTGGTAGTACCAATTTCCCTTGACAATCAGGGTAAACTGCTTCTGTGCGATCAGTTCGATCAAATGCTCTGCATCTCGGAATGGTTTCGGTTGTTGTGGGATTAGAAGATGAGCGAGCAAAGTGCTCTGGTACAGATTGGTGGTTAGCACAGCTAGCATGCCGACTGTAAGCAGCAGCGTCTTTCCTGCAATGCTGTACTCATAGATGTAGTGGAAGGTCTGATTGAGAAACAACTGCAGGTAGTGCCAAACAGTGGCGGTGTGCGGTTCGGAACACAGTCTCAGTAGTTTGATGCTGACTAGCAAAGCAGCAAGGGACAGCGCCAGCAGCAACCACAGCTGGAAGCTGAAGTTATGGAACGGAACCAGGATGGTGGAGTAGAAGTTGACTTCCGGTCTCCGAACAACAAAGGTTGGCTCTAGTTTGCCCATAGGATAGCTGAAAGCGAACAGTGACCAGCCGAGAGAATCGACCATCAGATTGTTTACAAGCAAGTCGATAGTTCCGTTTTGCACAGCCCCGAACAGGCCAGAATAGGTTCCATTGGTTAGTTTTCCAAAGGGATCGCTTCTAGAGAACGGCTCGTAATGTACAACTTCATAAGGCACTTTCATGTCATGAAGTATTTTGGATACGATTTCAGCATCAACTCCAGGCCGAGGGCACTCTTGGCGCGGTAGCAAATTTCTGGCTGCGCACTCGTTCACGTAAGGGCTGTAGGTTAGGGAAGCAATTTTAATCACCATCTTCACGTGTTTCTCTGTCCTCTTTCACGTGTCGGCAGCTAACAGTGACTGTCGTCCTAAAGCAAACATCATTAGAAGCACTGTGCACACGCCATTTTCCATAGAGTGTATCGAATGTCCTTTGCTAATTGGACACAAAACAACCAAGTTTTCAGAAAACGGCACCGGCAAATGTGTAAACAGTCACACTTCCATGGTATTCTCTCAAGTCTCAACTGAAGTGGAAAAGTCTCAGTCTTTGAAAAAGTTGTACCCACTTGGGATTTTCTTGGTGCCTCGTCTTGAAGTAGCCTTCAGCTCTTGAATTAGGGATTAGTGGAGGCATGCTGAGCTGTATCCAACTTAGCATGTACGTTCTATTGCAAGTTTGAGCCAAAAGTCATGATTAAACCATGTTACAAGAAGAGTATGCGGCTACTACAGTCAGTGCGATAGAAAGCCAACAAAAACAAAGACAGTGCAACCAACAGCCATGTCGACAAAGGTGACAGAAATAACTCGTGGTCATTGCTGAGAATCGATTAGTTTAGCGTACTGATGTATAGATTAAACAAGAAACAGTTTCTACAAAAAAAATGAGAATCGTAAAAAATCCGCAGCATAGGTCTAGGCGTTGCACATGTCAGTGATGCATTCGGTGCAGTTGCCTTTCGTAGGACAGAGTCTGTGACCGAGCTGACAGAAACCGCCATCCGTGTCGCAGTCCTTCGCTGTAACGGCTAAACAAATACAGAAGCACTAAAGAAGTTGTTCATGTAAAGCTAGTTTTGTTTGCTTACTGCGTCCCTGGTAAGAGCACTGGTACGTAGCACATTTTGTGACCCCAGCTGCACAATCCTTGTCATAGGTTTCCATTGTGAGAGGGTGTTGGTACTTGCATTTGAGTGCGTTAACCGCTGCAATACTGTTCGTTCATTCGCTTAAGCTTGTAGTCACTGTAAAAAACAAAATATATGTAGTAGTTAATTATTACCTGCCAAAAACAGGCATGCAGCAAGAGCGATCAGCAACTGACTCTTCATGTTGGAAGCAGCAGCGGATGGCAGCTGTTAAACAGTTTTAAAACCTATATGACGGTCTGTAAAGACTGCTTACGTTTGTTGACTGACGCACACGATGCACACAGACACACACGATACACAAAAGAGCAGACACCACACAATACAAGCAAGGAAGTGGACGGAGCTGAAATAGACACAACACAAGCAAGAAATACGTACGTACGTACAGTGTATGTAAAAGAGTACCGAACAGAAGCTGAGAGCTGCCGTTGCACCGTATGACAGAAAGGGGTGGACTGTCTGTATTTCAATTGAAAAGCTGTGATATGAGCGAGGGGAGTCCTGTCGAAAAGGGGAAGTGATACTAAAAGAAACAAGAAAACAACGTCTGTCGGAACCTATTCACTGTCACACTCACAATCATGTTACAGTATTCCATTCATCAACCAGTGCCGTGTCTCTATCAACTTCTGAAACTCATGAAACTTATGACGTATGATTTGAGAGATGACTGAGATCGTTAAATGTAAAGTTTGAACAGCACTGTACCTAATTTTTGCGTCTTGACATGCGACTGAACGGCCAAATTTTCGTCGCTACCCATAAGTTGTTGATGAACATATTAGTCACGTGATGCGTTCAGGCTCAACCGATATCCACCACACCGCCGTAGCACCGTCGGCTCTTTCCGGCAATCTGCACACTTGCCGAAGGGAGGTACAATAGAGGCGTAATCGTCCTCTATTGTACAATAGAGGCGTAATCGTCCTCTATTGTACAATAGAGGCGTAATCGATTACAGTAGGACATTTTACTATTGTACAATAGAGGCGTAATCGATTACAGTAGGACATTTTACTATTGTACAATAGGGGCGCAATCGATTACAGTAGGACATTTTACTATTGTACAATAGAGGCGTAATCGTCCTCTATTGTACAATAGAGGCGTAATCGATTACAGTAGGACATTTTACTATTGTACAATAGAGGCGTAATCGATTACAGTAGGACATTTTACTATTGTACAATAGGGGCGTAATCGATTACAGTAGGACATTTTACTATTGTACAATAGAGGCGTAATCGATTACAGTAGGACATTTTACTATTGTACAATAGGGGCGTAATCGATTACAGTAGGACATTTTACTATTGTACAATAGAGGCGTAATCGATTACAGTAGGACATTTTACTATTGTACAATAGAGGCGTAATCGATTACAGTAGGACATTTTACTATTGTACAATAGGGGCGTAATCGATTACAGTAGGACATTTTACTATTGTACAATAGGGGCGTAATCGATTACAGTAGGACATTTTACTATTGTACAATAGGGGCGCAATCGATTACAGTAGGACATTTTACTATTGTACAATAGGGGCGCAATCGATTACAGTAGGACATTTTACTATTGTACAATAGAGGCGTAATCGATTACAGTAGGACATTTTACTATTGTACAATAGAGGCGTAATCGATTACAGTAGGACATTTTACTATTGTACAATAGAGGCGTAATCGTCCCCTATTGTACAATAGAGGCGTAATCGTCCTCTATTGTACAATAGAGGCGTAATCGTCCTCTATTGTACAATAGAGGCGTAATCGATAACAGTAGGACATTTTACTATTGTACAATAGAGGCGTAATCGATTACAGTAGGACATTTTACTATTGTACAATAGGGGCGCAATCGATTACAGTAGGACATTTTACTATTGTACAATAGAGGCGTAATCGTCCCCTATTGTACAATAGAGGCGTAATCGTCCTCTATTGTACAATAGAGGCGTAATCGTCCTCTATTGTACAATAGAGGCGTAATCGATTACAGTAGGACATTTTACTATTGTACAATAGAGGCGTAATCGATTACAGTAGGACATTTTACTATTGTACAATAGGGGCGCAATCGATTACAGTAGGACATTTTACTATTGTACAATAGAGGCGTAATCGTCCTCTATTGTACAATAGAGGCGTAATCGATTACAGTAGGACATTTTACTATTGTACAATAGAGGCGTAATCGATTACAGTAGGACATTTTACTATTGTACAATAGGGGCGTAATCGATTACAGTAGGACATTTTACTATTGTACAATAGAGGCGTAATCGATTACAGTAGGACATTTTACTATTGTACAATAGGGGCGTAATCGATTACAGTAGGACATTTTACTATTGTACAATAGAGGCGTAATCGATTACAGTAGGACATTTTACTATTGTACAATAGAGGCGTAATCGATTACAGTAGGACATTTTACTATTGTACAATAGGGGCGTAATCGATTACAGTAGGACATTTTACTATTGTACAATAGGGGCGTAATCGATTACAGTAGGACATTTTACTATTGTACAATAGGGGCGCAATCGATTACAGTAGGACATTTTACTATTGTACAATAGGGGCGCAATCGATTACAGTAGGACATTTTACTATTGTACAATAGAGGCGTAATCGATTACAGTAGGACATTTTACTATTGTACAATAGAGGCGTAATCGATTACAGTAGGACATTTTACTATTGTACAATAGGGGCGTAATCGATTACAGTAGGACATTTTACTATTGTACAATAGAGGCGTAATCGATTACAGTAGGACATTTTACTATTGTACAATAGGGGCGCAATCGATTACAGTAGGACATTTTACTATTGTACAATAGGGGCGCAATCGATTACAGTAGGACATTTTACTATTGTACAATAGAGGCGTAATCGATTACAGTAGGACATTTTACTATTGTACAATAGAGGCGTAATCGATTACAGTAGGACATTTTACTATTGTACAATAGGGGCGCAATCGATTACAGTAGGACATTTTACTATTGTACAATAGGGGCGCAATCGATTACAGTAGGACATTTTACTATTGTACAATAGAGGCGTAATCGATTACAGTAGGACATTTTACTATTGTACAATAGGGGCGTAATCGATTACAGTAGGACATTTTACTATTGTACAATAGAGGCGTAATCGATTACAGTAGGACATTTTACTATTGTACAATAGGGGCGCAATCGATTACAGTAGGACATTTTACTATTGTACAATAGGGGCGCAATCGATTACAGTAGGACATTTTACTATTGTACAATAGAGGCGTAATCGATTACAGTAGGACATTTTACTATTGTACAATAGAGGCGTAATCGATTACAGTAGGACATTTTACTATTGTACAATAGGGGCGTAATCGATTACAGTAGGACATTTTACTATTGTACAATAGAGGCGTAATCGATTACAGTAGGACATTTTACTATTGTACAATAGGGGCGTAATCGATTACAGTAGGACATTTTACTATTGTACAATAGAGGCGTAATCGATTACAGTAGGACATTTTACTATTGTACAATAGGGGCGCAATCGATTACAGTAGGACATTTTACTATTGTACAATAGGGGCGCAATCGATTACAGTAGGACATTTTACTATTGTACAATAGGGGCGTAATCGATTACAGTAGGACATTTTACTATTGTACAATAGAGGCGTAATCGATTACAGTAGGACATTTTACTATTGTACAATAGGGGCGTAATCGATTACAGTAGGACATTTTACTATTGTACAATAGAGGCGTAATCGATTACAGTAGGACATTTTACTATTGTACAATAGGGGCGCAATCGATTACAGTAGGACATTTTACTATTGTACAATAGGGGCGCAATCGATTACAGTAGGACATTTTACTATTGTACAATAGAGGCGTAATCGATTACAGTAGGACATTTTACTATTGTACAATAGAGGCGTAATCGATTACAGTAGGACATTTTACTATTGTACAATAGGGGCGTAATCGATTACAGTAGGACATTTTACTATTGTACAATAGAGGCGTAATCGATTACAGTAGGACATTTTACTATTGTACAATAGGGGCGTAATCGATTACAGTAGGACATTTTACTATTGTACAATAGAGGCGTAATCGATTACAGTAGGACATTTTACTATTGTACAATAGGGGCGCAATCGATTACAGTAGGACATTTTACTATTGTACAATAGGGGCGCAATCGATTACAGTAGGACATTTTACTATTGTACAATAGAGGCGTAATCGATTACAGTAGGACATTTTACTATTGTACAATAGAGGCGTAATCGATTACAGTAGGACATTTTACTATTGTACAATAGGGGCGTAATCGATTACAGTAGGACATTTTACTATTGTACAATAGAGGCGTAATCGATTACAGTAGGACATTTTACTATTGTACAATAGGGGCGTAATCGATTACAGTAGGACATTTTACTATTGTACAATAGAGGCGTAATCGATTACAGTAGGACATTTTACTATTGTACAATAGGGGCGCAATCGATTACAGTAGGACATTTTACTATTGTACAATAGAGGCGTAATCGTCCCCTATTGTACAATAGAGGCGTAATCGTCCTCTATTGTACAATAGAGGCGTAATCGTCCTCTATTGTACAATAGAGGCGTAATCGATTACAGTAGGACATTTTACTATTGTACAATAGGGGCGTAATCGATTACAGTAGGACATTTTACTATTGTACAATAGAGGCGTAATCGATTACAGTAGGACATTTTACTATTGTACAATAGGGGCGCAATCGATTACAGTAGGACATTTTACTATTGTACAATAGGGGCGCAATCGATTACAGTAGGACATTTTACTATTGTACAATAGAGGCGTAATCGATTACAGTAGGACATTTTACTATTGTACAATAGAGGCGTAATCGATTACAGTAGGACATTTTACTATTGTACAATAGGGGCGCAATCGATTACAGTAGGACATTTTACTATTGTACAATAGAGGCGTAATCGATTACAGTAGGACATTTTACTATTGTACAATAGGGGCGTAATCGATTACAGTAGGACATTTTACTATTGTACAATAGAGGCGTAATCGATTACAGTAGGACATTTTACTATTGTACAATAGGGGCGTAATCGATTACAGTAGGACATTTTACTATTGTACAATAGAGGCGTAATCGATTACAGTAGGACATTTTACTATTGTACAATAGGGGCGCAATCGATTACAGTAGGACATTTTACTATTGTACAATAGAGGCGTAATCGTCCCCTATTGTACAATAGAGGCGTAATCGTCCTCTATTGTACAATAGAGGCAGGGTTGTATATTTTTCCGAAAAAAACCTCGGCCTGTTTTTTTCCAGTTTTTTTCCTGTTTTTTTCCGGTTTTTTTCCTAAATCGCGGAAAAAAACTCCAGCCCAATTTCTGAGTATCCTAGACTGGTTTTGTGATTCCTAACGCTTTCTAGCGCCTTCTTCACTCTTTTCAGACCAGAAATACACGTGTTACATTGATATAAATCACGAAACAGGCATGAAACAGTGCCTGACAGGTTCCATAAATAACGCTATATGCAAATTTTCTTACAGCAGTTTGCATTTTTGTTTTTTCATGCCAAATTTGGTCTTTTTTGTTGTTTTTCTAACAGTTTTGAGTCAGTAAGGCCTATTATACATAGCAAAAGTCCATTTTTTAAACGAAAAATGACGTAAATTAGCTATTTTTAGCTTGAGTTTTTTTCCGCGATTTATGTTTTTTTCCGACCCTTAGGAAAAAAACCGGTTTTTTTCCGGAAAAAAACAGTTTTTTTCCGGTGTTTTTTTCCCACCTCACATCCCTGAATAGAGGCGTAATCGTCCTCTATTGTACAATAGAGGCGTAATCGATTACAGTAGGACATTTTACTATTGTACAATAGAGGCGTAATCGATTACAGTAGGACATTTTACTATTGTACAATAGGGGCGCAATCGATTACAGTAGGACATTTTACTATTGTACAATAGAGGCGTAATCGATTACAGTAGGACATTTTACTATTGTACAATAGAGGCGTAATCGATTACAGTAGGACATTTTACTATTGTACAATAGGGGCGCAATCGATTACAGTAGGACATTTTACTATTGTACAATAGAGGCGTAATCGTCCCCTATTGTACAATAGGGGCGTAATCGATTACAGTAGGACATTTTACTATTGTACAATAGAGGCGTAATCGATTACAGTAGGACATTTTACTATTGTACAATAGGGGCGCAATCGATTACAGTAGGACATTTTACTATTGTACAATAGAGGCGTAATCGTCCCCTATTGTACAATAGAGGCGTAATCGTCCTCTATTGTACAATAGAGGCGTAATCGTCCTCTATTGTACAATAGAGGCGTAATCGATTACAGTAGGACATTTTACTATTGTACAATAGAGGCGTAATCGTCCTCTATTGTACAATAGAGGCGTAATCGTCCCCTATTGTACAATAGAGGCGTAATCGTCCTCTATTGTACAATAGAGGCGTAATCGTCCTCTATTGTACAATAGAGGCGTAATCGATTACAGTAGGACATTTTACTATTGTACAATAGAGGCGTAATCGTCCTCTATTGTACAATAGAGGCGTAATCGTCCTCTATTGTACAATAGAGGCGTAATCGATTACAGTAGGACATTTTACTATTGTACAATAGAGGCGTAATCGATTACAGTAGGACATTTTACTATTGTACAATAGAGGTGTAATCGATTACAGTAGGACATTTTACTATTGTACAATAGGGGCGCAATCGATTACAGTAGGACATTTTACTATTGTACAATAGAGGCGTAATCGTCCCCTATTGTACAATAGAGGCGTAATCGTCCTCTATTGTACAATAGAGGCGTAATCGTCCTCTATTGTACAATAGAGGCGTAATCGATTACAGTAGGACATTTTACTATTGTACAATAGAGGCGTAATCGATTACAGTAGGACATTTTACTATTGTACAATAGGGGCGCAATCGATTACAGTAGGACATTTTACTATTGTACAATAGAGGCGTAATCGATTACAGTAGGACATTTTACTATTGTACAATAGAGGCGTAATCGATTACAGTAGGACATTTTACTATTGTACAATAGGGGCGCAATCGATTACAGTAGGACATTTTACTATTGTACAATAGAGGCGTAATCGTCCCCTATTGTACAATAGGGGCGTAATCGATTACAGTAGGACATTTTACTATTGTACAATAGAGGCGTAATCGATTACAGTAGGACATTTTACTATTGTACAATAGGGGCGCAATCGATTACAGTAGGACATTTTACTATTGTACAATAGAGGCGTAATCGTCCCCTATTGTACAATAGAGGCGTAATCGTCCTCTATTGTACAATAGAGGCGTAATCGTCCTCTATTGTACAATAGAGGCGTAATCGATTACAGTAGGACATTTTACTATTGTACAATAGAGGCGTAATCGTCCTCTATTGTACAATAGAGGCGTAATCGTCCCCTATTGTACAATAGAGGCGTAATCGTCCTCTATTGTACAATAGAGGCGTAATCGTCCTCTATTGTACAATAGAGGCGTAATCGATTACAGTAGGACATTTTACTATTGTACAATAGAGGCGTAATCGTCCTCTATTGTACAATAGAGGCGTAATCGTCCTCTATTGTACAATAGAGGCGTAATCGATTACAGTAGGACATTTTACTATTGTACAATAGAGGCGTAATCGATTACAGTAGGACATTTTACTATTGTACAATAGAGGTGTAATCGATTACAGTAGGACATTTTACTATTGTACAATAGGGGCGCAATCGATTACAGTAGGACATTTTACTATTGTACAATAGAGGCGTAATCGTCCCCTATTGTACAATAGAGGCGTAATCATCCTCTATTGTACAATAGAGGCGTAATCGTCCCCTATTGTACAATAGAGGCGTAATCGTCCTCTATTGTACAATAGAGGCGTAATCGATTACAGTAGGACATTTTACTATTGTACAATAGGGGCGTAATCGATTACAGTAGGACATTTTACTATTGTACAATAGAGGCGTAATCGATTACAGTAGGACATTTTACTATTGTACAATAGGGGCGCAATCGATTACAGTAGGACATTTTACTATTGTACAATAGAGGCGTAATCGATTACAGTAGGACATTTTACTATTGTACAATAGAGGCGTAATCGATTACAGTAGGACATTTTACTATTGTACAATAGGGGCGCAATCGATTACAGTAGGACATTTTACTATTGTACAATAGAGGCGTAATCGTCCCCTATTGTACAATAGAGGCGTAATCGTCCTCTATTGTACAATAGAGGCGTAATCGTCCTCTATTGTACAATAGAGGCGTAATCGATTACAGTAGGACATTTTACTATTGTACAATAGAGGCGTAATCGTCCTCTATTGTACAATAGAGGCGTAATCGTCCCCTATTGTACAATAGAGGCGTAATCGTCCTCTATTGTACAATAGAGGCGTAATCGTCCTCTATTGTACAATAGAGGCGTAATCGATTACAGTAGGACATTTTACTATTGTACAATAGAGGCGTAATCGTCCTCTATTGTACAATAGAGGCGTAATCGTCCTCTATTGTACAATAGAGGCGTAATCGATTACAGTAGGACATTTTACTATTGTACAATAGAGGCGTAATCGATTACAGTAGGACATTTTACTATTGTACAATAGAGGTGTAATCGATTACAGTAGGACATTTTACTATTGTACAATAGGGGCGCAATCGATTACAGTAGGACATTTTACTATTGTACAATAGAGGCGTAATCGTCCCCTATTGTACAATAGAGGCGTAATCATCCTCTATTGTACAATAGAGGCGTAATCGTCCCCTATTGTACAATAGAGGCGTAATCGTCCTCTATTGTACAATAGAGGCGTAATCGATTACAGTAGGACATTTTACTATTGTACAATAGGGGCGCAATCGATTACAGTAGGACATTTTACTATTGTACAATAGAGGCGTAATCGATTACAGTAGGACATTTTACTATTGTACAATAGAGGCGTAATCGATTACAGTAGGACATTTTACTATTGTACAATAGGGGCGCAATCGATTACAGTAGGACATTTTACTATTGTACAATAGAGGCGTAATCGATTACTACTGCTTAAAAGCCGTAGTTTTCAGTTTGCTTCCAAACTGTACATTAAACATTCAGTTTCAGTTTCAGTTTCAGTTTCAGTTTCCAGCAGTTACAAAAACCCGATGTATCAATCGACCGGCACAGAGAAACTTTTCAGTTTCAAGCAGTTACAAAAACCCTAACAAAGAATATTTCATGGACCATTATCGGTATGCAGATCTCAGAACGTTCGAAACAGCGCTGCGTAAACAAGATGATTTCGTGTTACAACAAGAACAACTGAACGCTTCAATTTACAATAACAAAATCCAACAGACTGCAAGTAGGGCCAGTGAAAATCGACAATTGCCGAAATGCCACGACATTTTCTTAACTGTTAGGGAGCGTGCAACAATTAAGTAATTGCATTTCTGCCCACTTTCGCCCCCTCTCCCCCAAATTACGTAATAATTTGGCTACTCCCCTCCCGAAATTTCAAATTCTTTTGGATAGTGTAGCTGAAATTTTTACATTACATCCAATCTAAAGGCGTTCATCAAAGTGAAATTGAGAAAATGTGAGCCGATGGCTAGAAAACAAGACAACACGTACCTGTACTGTACATATAAAACAATAAAAAAATTATGGCCACTTTAGTGGTTTTTGCAGTTTAAAGGCAAGATGAAAATTACGTACCTAATAAAAATGCCGACACTCTTCCCCCTGTCGTAATAAGTAGTGATGATTTGACGAACTCACCTACTGTTGATTGGGTATACCGAACCCATACCGAAAAATGGGTATTTTTGGGAATACCTACCCAATAAATACCTACCGATTCCAGGTATTATAATAAATACCCATACCCGGTATACCGATTATTTTGGGAATACCCAGGTATTTGGGAATCGGTATTTTTTGTCCAAGCTTAGTGATTTTTTAGCGAAAATTCTTTGATCACATTGTTTTCTTTGAATATATTGCATTATTCGGGCATGCAGAAACACATTCTATTACGATATCCCTGAAAAATATCGAATTTGAAGGATTTTTGTTCTCTGACCCAACACTGTCCCAAACTTGCTTTGTCATTAGGAAGCGTTGGTCTAGTTTTGGTTTAACTTCACAGTGCTCCTTAATAGCGATCGACCGGAATACCGGTTCCGGTTCCGGTTCCGGTGGGGAAGGGTGCCGGAACCGGAACTTTTTGTCTTTCCGCTCTTTTTGGAAGCAAACCTGCTAAATTGCATGCAATAACGCTGAACACTATTAATAAATCACCTAAAAACTTTGTTTAAAGCCAAAATTTAAAAAAGAGATCATAAGAGATAGCACCCCAAATCTAAAAAAAACGCAAAATCATCAAGGGTGCATGGTATCATGTAGAAACCTGAAGCTGAGAAGAAACTGAGAAACCAGTAAAACTGAATCAATGTTTTTAGTGCTTAAACACTATGTAAACAATAAACACTACTTGGACATGTAAAACAGTAATGTTTCATGGCAGTTCTACCAGTTTTAGCTTTAGCAAAGCACCCTGTAACTGTCTTCTGCAGTTTTCAGCTAGAACGTTTAGTTCTGGGAGCAATTTCGAAATTTTAGCCTCCATTAGAAAGCCTTAAACTACTACAGCACAATGGAAGCATTTCTCTTAGCCAAAATTATTTATAGAAACAATTTTCACTTTACTAAAACTAAAAAATAATTTAAAAAATTCTTAAAAAATGTAAATTCCATTGGTTCACCTTCACGTGGTAGTATAGCGGTGTCGAGAGCACTCTGTAGAGATCTTCAAACATCAAGTCGGTTGTTGTTGTTGTTGCAGGACGGCAAAAGTAGGTGGTAAAGCAGATCTTTTGCGCACTTAAATCGTTTTTAATGCCGTCAATGATGATGTCGAGGATAGCATCTGTGATCTCGTTGCAGAACCTTTTGATAATGCGCAGTTTTACACACAGTTTTTGCAGCACTTTTTTCGCGGGCTCCTCCATAATGCCGGCGTGCCGTTTGAGGAAGCCCACCAGCAATTTGCATGACAGGCATTTTACGGACGCCTGGTGACTGACACTGAGAGCTGTGGCGGTACACAGGGCACGATTCTGGCAAGGCGTAGGTGCAGTCAGATTGTGTTCTTTAACTGGTTGAATGACTGATGTATAATTGTCAATCAGTGCTACTTCGAATGTTTCCTGACTGGAACCGCTAGATACGTTTAGCGTAGAAAACCTATAACAACAACAACAACACTTCGTGTATCTGACTTATAATGTGTTTCGAGACCTGTGCCAAAAGTGGTTAGTCACAATTATTGTGATTGAAAACATATATTGTTAGGTTTAAGAAACTGATTTTAGGTGTGAAGACCACTTGAAACCATTCAAAATCGGCGGCCCGAATACCATCGTAGAGATAGACGAATCAGTTTTCTATAAAACTAAATATCACGTTGGAAGAGTGAGACAACACAAGTGGGTGTTTGGTATGGTACAAAGAGCCACCAACCATTTGATGGTCATACCAGTGGACCAGAGAGATGCAGCAACCCTGATCCCTTTGATAGAGCAATATATCGAGCCCGGTATGTAGGAACTTGTTATGATTATAAATTCGGACACGGTATCGTTTTGGAACACTTTCAACACTGCATTTCGTGCTATTTCTTCTATACGCAACGCGCCTTTCAGACACACTGATTGTGTCAGATGGTTGGGCGGCTTACGGCGGCATCAACAACCTTCAACACAACTTCAACGGGGTGATAAGGCAAAAATATCAACACCTATGGGTAAACCACAGGTTAGCATCGCGAGATACAATGTACATTAAAGAGTCACAAACAGTTTAGGGTTCATTTTGTGGACCCCAATGATCCTCGTGTTCACATTCAGTCAATAGAAGCGACATGGCGGGCTTCGAAAGCGTCAATGAAGCATCTACATGGAACGTCCGAAGACCTTTTCGCAACTTACCTGTACAATTATATGTTTCGCCGATCTCACAATAACCAAAAAATTTTTGAAAATATGATATACTGGATACGTGAATACTATCTACTGTAGCATTCGTTGGCTGTTTTCTGCTGTTTTTATAGTAAATTCAGTTTACCAAAGTACAAGACAAAATACTACGTTACTATGCAAGAATACTAAGGTTATCTATGTACATGAATAATCTCATGACAAAATACTATGGTACGTTACTATGCAAGGAATACTAAGGTAATCTACGTACATGAATAATCTCAACGCGGAAAATACTGCGAGAAACCGAAAGCACTTTCGCACTCCAGACTTTCTGCATTAATAAGGGTCGATCTAATGCGAACACCTACCAATTCCGTCGCAAAGATCGGTATGTAAGGTGAATCGGCAAGGAAGCCTGGCAAAAAGGCCTCGAATTCGAATCCGCGCGCCTGCTTGTCGTCCCCGTACAGCCCTAGATCGATTTGACAGAAAACCACCCCTAAACAAAAGCTTTTCACGACAGCACAGCAGTCTGATAATCCAACCTGTCGATGGCTTTTCTTCTGATCGGATCCGCCGTCGGTCCGTTAGTACTGGGCGCTCAATAAAAGCACCCAGTTCCAGGAGGCCCCACGAGGAGGTGGACCGTCCGACTTGCAGGTCACCATAAAGGCGCCCTGCCATTCGCCTCCCGTATCTTAAAGATTACTGTACCATAGTGCATCAGACAGTTGAAATTAAAGTGTTGTTAATGCGACGGTATGCAGCCAAACCTTCGGAAACAATAAATGCATGTGTTTAATGTACAGTTTGGAAGCAAACTGAAAACTACGGCTTTTAAGCAGTAGTAATCGATTACGCCTCTATTGTACAATAGTAAAATGTCCTACTGTAATCGATTACGCCCCTATTGTACAATAGAGGACGATTACGCCTCTATTGTACAATAGAGGACGATTACGCCTCTATTGTACAATAGGGGACGATTACGCCTCTATTGTACAATAGGGGACGATTACGCCTCTATTGTACAATAGAGGACGATTACGCCTCTATTGTACAATAGGGGACGATTACGCCTCTATTGTACAATAGAGGATGATTACGCCTCTATTGTACAATAGGGGACGATTACGCCTCTATTGTACAATAGTAAAATGTCCTACTGTAATCGATTACGCCTCTATTGTACAATAGAGGACGATTACGCCTCTATTGTACAATAGAGGACGATTACGCCTCTATTGTACAATAGAGGTCGATTACGCCTCTATTGTACAATAGTTTGACCGGAGCGTCGATTAGATGCATCGATTCCCGCAAAACCGCTACGCCACAGCGTAAAAAGTACGCCGCGGGCGCGTTACTTTACGCCTCTAAAGTAAAATAGGTCGTTTACGCCTCTAAAGTAAAATAGTGAGGGAAAACGCCTCTATTGTAAAATAGTTAATGTGGCTACGATTTGGAATGCCAATCAATAGGTGGACGGTTTCCCCCATTTTTTTATTACGCCTCTATATCGGGCAAAGTGTGCAGATTCCCGGAAAGAGCCGCACCGTCGACCTCAATCGGACCGGTGGGGGAAAACAGCCGCATATGTCGACAGCCGGCTTTTAAAAGCGGCCGTGGAGAATACGAGAGCGCGGTCCGATGAGGCCGACGGTACCTAGAGATGCATGCAACCGTAAAGAAAAATACCGGATACCGGATAGTAATGATGATCAAGCTTTAAGGAAATACAGTAATTTTCAGGCTAGAATTATAGACTATATTAAAAATATATTTTTTCGATGTATATGTATTCAAGGCAGGATATGACCAAAAATATATTTATTTGATATGATGACTGATATCACGTTGAATCTGCTATATTTTCTAGATAGTAGGCTGCATCTAAGTCTGAAAATAGTGCTAATTTGCATGAGAACCCCTCGTTTTGAGTCTCCAACCCCTTATTGAGTCTCCAACCCCTCGCTTGAGTCTCCAACCCCTTATTGAGTCTCCAACCCCTCGCTTGAGTCTCCAACCCCTTATTGAGTCTCCAACCCCTCGCTTGAGTCTCCAACCCCTCGTTTGAACCATGCTGTTGGTGTGGGTTGAGAGAATAAAGTTGAAGTTGAGAAACCAAAATACGCTCGAAAACTAAAAAAATTGTCATGAAAATGCTATTTGTGGCTATCCGGTATCCGGTATCCAAAATACCGGATACCGGATAGTGTTTTAGTGCAAAAAATACCGGATCCGGATTACGGTTGCATCTCTAGGTACGACGGTGTTGACGGTACTTTTTTGGTTTTGCCCGGTGCTGACGGTACCTTTTAAGGTTTTGCTCTCTCTGTACTAGAGGTCGTCCATGACTAGGTCGAACAAACCAAGGACGACCATGAACAAACATTTGAAAGTTGCCTGCACTCCAGTAGTTTCGTTTCTCCTGAGTCTGACTAAACTGTTTTTGTTTCTTATCTTTCGGATCCCAAAACGGTGGCCGCTGCGCTGCCGTATGGGGACGAGTTGGTGTTTAGGGAGAGTAGAGGAGAGAGGTGATGTGCAGTGATTGGGTGCACTGCAATCGATGTCTGGCGCAGCCCGACGGAACGGCTCGGCTTGGTTTTGGTCTCAGTTCCTGCGGACATGTCTACTGCATGGACTGCGTTAATAATAAGGGTACTGCTTTTATGCCTTACTCTTTCCCTGCTCATTCTCATTTAACAGCACAGGCAAAGTGACTATTGAAAGACGGTTAATGCGTTTTTAAGACACCATTAAAGCGATCTATAAATGCGCATTGGCAGATCACATTAACCGTCTGTCAAGAGTGGTTTTCCCTGTTCAGTAGCGTAAACTTGCACGTATAGAGTAAGATTCCTAAGTTTGAGCGGGTTAACGAAATAAGCGGTTGTTAAAAACCAAGGAATTGGGCGATTGGCTTCTTGCTTATGGAAACAAAACTACATGATCACTGGAAGAGGCACTGAAGGTTTGGTAAAGATCGCATGATCGGGAGAGGAGGAACGAATGTTTTTTTAAAACTCGGTAAGTGTTCAAACTTAGGGGCCCAGTGCCTAAGTTTGAACACTAAACGGTTTGATGCCTTGCTCAATGTTTAAACGGGGTTTCAAAGTTTGAACACTTTCTACATTTAAAAAATAGCTTAACAATCACGCTGCAACATTGTTTTCGAAAAAACAACCACTTTATAAGCAGATAGCGGCATCAAAACGAAAGAACGTGATCATTAAGCGCCCGACTAATCTTTCACGTGTTCTTCGCAGAAAAACGGGTCGTCCTCATCGATCTGCTCCTTGTAAAGCCTGTCAGCGCAATCAGACCAGGTGAAATTTCTGCACTGGACGATTTTGCGACCTTATTGAAGTTTGTTGTCGCAATAGTACCAGGTCTGGGCAAGAGAGGTGTCATCCTACTCACAGTTACAAGAGTAACAGGTGTTGCTATCACACTCCACAGCATCTGATTCGTCAGATGAGCTGACCGTGGCAGCTCTGGCTCCAGATTTACGCTTTCTACCATGTAGCTTCTGTTGTGTTGTAGTGTTACTTGTTCTATGCTTCTCAAGCGCTTCTTGAAGTTGCTGCTCAGTCCACTGACGATCTTTTGGCATCTTTACACTACTATTTGAACGAGAAAGACACTAAAAGAAATTTACAAACCAGTTTAGCGTAATATGTCCCGTTTGAGCCAAGAAATATGGAAATATAGGGGGTGTTCAAACTTAGGCACCTTAGGTACAATTTCATACAGACGAAGCGGTGCGTTGCAGAAAAAATCTGATGCCACAGATGAAAAGAGCATGTATGAAAACCTATTGTCCCGCAGGGTGCTTATGCTGTAACACTTATAGGGAGCTTAGCGCAAGACAATTAAAAATTTAGGTGTTCAACTAGTCACCGTTTCAGCTGCTCCTGTTCCCTTACTACTGATCTTTGTTACGCAAAAGCAGAGCAGCAAATAGTCAAGACCCCACACCACCTGCGAACCTTGAATCAAGGTTATAGCGCTTACAGAAATGGAGTACAGTGGCCGGGACCTTCCAGTGTTCAAACTTAGGCACCTGTTCAAACATAGGAATCTTACTCTATATGCTGTAATTGTTCCCCGGGTGGAGGAGGTTTAAATCTTGACTCAAAGCCTTAAAGCGAGGCAAAAATATGTTTTTTTGGCGGGCAGGGCAATGAACCTCCTCCAATTATCATGTTTGCAGCTGACAATTGCAGGAGATTTACGCGTTTGAATACATGGACTATATGTAGTGGAGGTTGTAAAAAGTCGGTCAAAACAATAACAAAAACGACTTAATTTTGTACTAAATTGTCTACTTTACGCTCAGAATGCCCTTGGGATAGGTTTCAATGGCTACTTTTTTAAAAATTTCGCGGCCGGGGGTGGCGGCGGCACCATAGGAGGCCCCCCCCCCCCGGGAGTAATACCACCACCGGCACAAACCACGCCACCGCGCCGGGGCGCCCCCCCCACCAGGGGGCCCCACCCCCCCCCCCCCCCCCCCCGGCGGCGGGGGACCAAAGGCAGAAGAGACAAATTTTATAATAACAAAAAAAAAAAAACACAAAAAAAAAAAAACAAAAAAAAAAAAAAAAAAAAAAAAAAAAAAAAAAAAAAAAAAAACCAAAAAAAAAAAATCAAAAAAAAAAAAACACCACCCGCGGGCGGCGGCGCGCCCCGGCCGCAGTAGTTACTTTCAGGAGCTTGCAGTCCAGTTTGTTACGTCTGTGGCCAGAAGAATAGATTAATTGAAATTAACAGCCAAGTAATGTCGGTGGTTGGAGTTTTACCTAATAGATTGGTGTGTAAAGCGTCTTTCAGCTGAGTCCCGATTTGCAAGTATATTTTTTGGACACACAGACATTGATTAAACGTCATCTGAAAGAACTTTCTCGAATCGTTTCCTTCCAGGCCGGTCATCGAAGTAGCTTGATTAAACTGAATCAGCAGCAAGTAACTATTGCAACCACTTACAGTTTATTGATCCACTAGTAAAGTAGAATTTTAGGTCAAGAAAATGCGCCAGGCCTTCGTCTACATGCGGCAGCAATCGAGCAAGGCGCAAGAAGTCGTAAAGTACTGTTTGCTTTAATTGCATGCCTTCATGTACTCTCGGTCTACTCTGATTGGGATTGTGCTCTGGCGTTAAAGTTCGCTGGTTTTAGATGGGCACGAAATCTTGTAGAAAGTGACTGCCCCATCTTTCGCACCTCTCCTTCAGTGGATTCGAGAGAAACATAGGGGCGTCGTTTTCTAGGTGGTTAGTTCACTAGGTTATAATCTTGTGTGGCATCTGCGAATGCGGCTGTTTCTGTGTACGAAATCGGTCGAAGCGACTGGAACGTAGTTGAATTTAAAATCAGTTCACCGGCGACGTTTTACCGCACCATATTAATTGTTGACTATGCATCTAAACATTCCAGTTTTCTAGCATTACCACAAATACTGTGATATTGAAAAAGGCTGTAGTTTGTTGAAATTGTACCGATTCATTTTTTCTGTACTACTAATTTCAGAATGATCTTCGTACATTCTCATAGTTTTTTATCTCCTTTTCCTGTTAGATCACTCACTGCCGTTCGATGCTATTGCCCGATGGTTTCAGAACGAACAATATTTTGAAAGAGCAGTTGAGTCGACACAAGCAAGAGGAGGGCGCTTTGAAGAAGAAACTGCAGCAATTGTACCTTTTTATTACAGCAGTTGCGGTGGTTAAAAACAGTTCGGCTGTGTTTCAGAAGGGCCGTTCGAAACAAGAGCCCTGGTACCGGGAAGTCGCCCTCAGCTTTCGACTTCTACAGACAACGACAATCTCCGGGAACTAGCATGAGTGGAGTGGTGCAAAGTGGCGCTTCTTTTGTAATCGGGTAGCTTTAGGTCACTCAGTGGCCACGCCCTCCAACGCTTTGTTGCTTTCGTTTGAGAACACAGTGACCAGCACGCCCATAGACAATGTCAGTTTATTTTGTTATTTGTCACCGGCCAACAATGAATAGTTGACCGGCAGTTTGTTGCCTTGCAGTGTGGAGGTGTGCGCGGCGCCACCGTCAAGTTGGCCACCAGTACCGGCAGTGCGAGTCCATCCAGCGAAATCACCACCCCTAAGATGTTGGGCATTAAAGCCAGCATGCCCATTGGACAGTAAGACTGGTTGCTTTGCTTTCCCTTTTGTCCACACTCCAGTACTTCCCTTCCTAAAATTTCTAAAGAAAGTTTTTTATAATTGAAATTTTTTGGGGGAATCGTCTAAAATGTGTCCAGTGTGTTTATACAGGTATTTATTTACAACAAACAATGAGTACTCCACTTTTGCATCTTAATCAACAAACCAGTTCGAAAACGCTTTAACAGTTCTAACTGTCTGCTTTTAGTGAACGTTTGTGGAACAGCCAAGTCAAGACTCCTGGTAGAATTCTCAAACCGTCTCTGCTTCGGCAAAATTCAGGTACGACAGTTTAAAAATGGCTTTACTTTGAACCGATGTTTTCCTTTCCTAACTGTGGTATAATCTTGTGTATGTGTTCTACAGTCAGGCAGTTAACGGCTGTGATTCGTAAAATTGGGAAATGATCTAAGAACCAACTACTTTCTAAGTAAACGCCAGAAATACTGCAATAAAGTACATGCAGCCGTTAATTTGGCTACCCCTCCGGAATTATTAGTGCAGCGCTTGGTAGGCCGACCGGCCGTTGGGTTTAGCCTTCTTGCTCCTTTATTATGCATTCTTGCGAATTGAAGGTGCGGCAACCGTGCAACGTCCGCCTAGACAGAGTCATTCCGGTCTTCCCTTCATCAACTGACCTTCTTTGTTCGATTGTTTAATTTGCTGTTTATTGTCTTCCTCAGTTGCTCTAATAAATTATTATTTTAATTTGGTGTTTGCCAGTCTAACCTGTGTTTGTCGCTTCATACTTGAGGAGTGGAGTGGAGTGTATGTGCAGTCGGTGTCGAGTCAGTTGTAGACGTTTGCAGATGAGGCGGTAGTAGTGCATATTGTATAGCTCAAGGCTGTCATTTCTAGTCGAGCGGTTGTATTTCAGAGTGCCAGACAAAGAGCCATAAATGGCCACGCAGAGCGGCCATGTGGCCAGGTAAAAACTGGTCCAGTGCCGTCAAGGACACAGGTTTCGTTCTTCACCTGCCCCTTACTCTGCCTACCACCGACACTGGGTTGTTGCGTCGTCGTTGCGTCGGTCTCGGCACCGAGTGGATATTCAAGTCATGTGGTCCAGTTTTTGTCATGACTAGAAGTTCACTCGGGTTCGATGCCAGACATTGATCAGTAGTCGGTTGGTTAGGGGTAAGTTGGTAGTATTTTGTTTCTGTGGCATCGGTTACTAGCCAATTGCCTTAATCGTTGCTAATCAGCACTCGTGTGCTGCCCCGGCCGTTTGCTCTGCTTTATAACTAACTATGTACCACCTAGTTGTAGTTTGGCTGACGTTGGTCACCGCAGGTGGGAGCTTTTCTTTTAGCTGGGCCGGATGCAAGGGTCTCTTTCAGCCTCGGCACTCAACTGTTACCAGTGCCAGAGTACGATCAACTGCAAGACGGGTTACTGCGGCGGTCAGAAGATGTGCCAAAAGACCAGAACGGTGTCGCCAACTTGTAAGTGTCCGAGCCGAGTGGCTCTGGCAGTGGCCTTGACAGAGATCGAGGAGCCTTAATTTGTTTTGACGTCTTCTAGACGTGCGCACCGAGAAAGGCTGCGCCAACCAGGGACACGTTGGCTGCAGAAAGGAAACAAACGTCTCTACTGTCTGTTACTGCAACGAAGGCGACTACTGCAACTCTGCCAGCACCTATGCCTCTCTCACTTCCTTCCTCACTCTTCTCTTGTCCTTTCTCCTTATCAACCCGTAATCACCGTGTCTTCTTGTTTTCTTTATTTAGTGTCTTTTCAATAAAATTTACTGCTTTTCAAATAAATTGATTTGGACGATTTCGTTATGAAATGTTGTGCGTCTAGTTTGTGTCACTGTCAACAACCGTTCTGTCTGCAGAGTCTGCTCTGCTCGACCACAGCTGGGCCTGACTTGTACGTACTACGTAACTACATGTACTAGTACCGCGATTACTCGTAAAAGTTTTTGAATAACTGCTGTTGTTGCTGCCTCCTGCATACGTGCTCGCATCTATTTATCGGTCTTGCGTCGCTATGGCGACTACAGAGAGGAGCCAGTGAGTTAGTCTGATGTGGCTTCTGTCACGTCGAACAGGTGTCTTGGTTTAGATTGGTTAGCAGTGTGAACGCAATGGAGATCAAAGGACGTGTTATAATATACTCGATTGTTGGGTGTCCTCACTGTTTGAGGGCCAAAAACACGCTCACTAAGCTCGGACTCCCTTATGTTGACGTGTCTCTAGATAGCTTTCCACAGGTCTGTATGTCTTTTGACTTCTGAGGCTTTGTTTTGACCGCACTGCTGATAATCTGCGTCTTTGCACACCCAAGCGCTTAACGACATCTATGGTAATAAATAACCTACATTTAGCTGCTGATTACTACTAGTCGCACTTCTACGTTCTGCCATCGGTACCCTACCAGTACCTTATATGATTTGAGGTTTCAAGCAAATGGTACCGTACCGGTACCACAAGCTCGGTTACATACATTCAACAGGTCATCCGCCGAAGGGGCAGGGGGTTGGGGGTCTGGCGGCGGCCGGGGCGTCTGAGCCCAAATTTTAGGAGGGGCTTGGGCACTAAAAACGCTCAAAAATCGCAATTTTTTTGGCTAAAAATTGCTAGTTTGGGCTAAAGAGTGCTGTTTTGCTGGCGATTTTACCAAGTTTTGTGTCTGAAATTGTAAAAAATCGCAAAAATTAGAAAAATGGGAGGGGGTCGGAAAAATCGTCTTGGGGGTCCTGATCCGGGGGGGTCTGGCCTAAGTCCGGTGGGGGGCCGACCCCCACTTACATGTACAGGGTGGGGCACGGTAAGTGTTCCACGTTTGATTTATTGTAGCTCGCCGCTGCATGAATCGATTTCAATAAAACTTTGCACTAATATGGTCCCATGTCTAACTTAGATGTGTGCCAACTTTCAATGGTGTCCCTTGCTGCATGCTAATTTTACAATGGCAAAGGCTTTCACATTGATTTCCCTGACAATCAAGGAAGTTACTGTATCTAAACTCGACTCAGATATCGAGAAAATGGCTGAAAGTCAGCGTTTGGGCTTGGAAAAGCGTATTCAAGCAGTAAAAATTTACTACGAAACCAAAAATGCCCGTGAAACTGTGAGGCGACTGAAGCTGCTTTTCCCCGAATGGGCGGCGTGCAACCACATGACCGTTTTGAGAACTGTTGAATAGCTTGGAAGAATTGAAGGAAACGATCGAAAATGCCTTTGATCAGTTTGATGCCGATTTGTGCTCTCGAATTTGTCGTTCGGTTGCCGACAGATGCACCAGATGTATCGCTCAAAATGGGGGCCACTTTGAAAACCAATGATGTAATGTTTTGTTGAATAAAAACGACATCTTTTGCTGGATCTTCCTCAAACTTTTCACACATCTAAGTTGGACATGGGACCATATTAGTGCAAAGTTTTATTGAAATCGATTCATGCAGCGGCGAGCTACAATAAATCAAACGTGGAACACTTACCGTGCCCCACCCTGTATGTTTGTTTACGTGATACCTACAGTACGACCGGTACATATCGACCAGGTATCATTACCTACACACCGCTGCTATTTTGAATACAGTGACATGTCATTATCCACCGGGAGTTGACGGTCTGAGTACTGCTGGAGAACTGAGCAAAAATTCGGGGTCGAGTACTAAAAATCAGTGTTTGGGCCAAAACTCGTTCAGAAGCGTAGTTCGGGCTCAAATACACATTTAAATATAGCAATTATTTGCATTGAATTTCAGCATTTTTAGTGTCTGAAGTTAAAGGAATTGCAAAAAATTAGCGCTTTAAACTACTTAGCTGAAATATCGGCGCAGAGGTAGAAAACTGTCGCGAATGTGGCTCGGTCGGTGTTGCCTGTACTGTATGTACAGTATGTAGGGCCTGCAGTTAAGTGTCTGACAGTTGCAGGTGCGCGAGCAGGTTAAAGAGCTGACGAAAGGAAAAACAACTGTGCCTCAAATATTTTTCAATGAGATTCACATTGGAGGAAACGATGAGCTACAGACACTGGTTGCTGCCGACTGTCATCGTTGACAGTGCAACGTCAGTAGTACTGATTTGTTTTGCAGGTGAAGAATAAGAATAAACTTGACGAAATGCTCTCCATGCTGAAGTACACTGAACCCCTGCCCACTGCTCCCCAACCTCCTGACCCCAGCACTGCGGTCGATTACGGCAATAGCGGTATTCCATTTTCAAACGTAGCATACATGTACTAGGGGGGTTTGGGGGTTACCCCCTGCTGGGAAGGCCAACCCCCCCCCCCCGAGACAGGTTAAGGGGACCCCCCCCCCCGACCAAAAAATAGAAGTACTAGTGGTGGCTCCAGTATTAACAAACTGGGTCAGAAATCACTAATTTTTAGCCTAAAATTCACTTGAAAAGCCTTTGGAAACCGAATTTGGCGTTTCCACTGCTGATATTTAAGAAAAATCGGTGTTTTTGGAAGCTCTTTTTGTCGTTTTTTGCTTGCTTTTAGCTTTAAAACGCTATTTGGCAGCTTAAAATAGGGGTTATTAGCGTCCTTACTGAAAAAAACGTGATAAAAACGCATTTCTAGGCGTTTTTGGAGCTTTTCGAAATTTGGAACCCCCACCTGGGCGAAACCCCCCTCGACCCCCCACCTGAGGAAACCCCCAGGTCGGCCCGGAGCTGTTACATGTATGAAACGTAGGACAGACAGATTCGACTCGTACGTACTGTAAATCAATACTATATGGCTACATACATACTTGTACGGTATGGTTCATATATGTAACAGGTCCCGGCCGGCTTGAGGGGGTTTTCCGCAAGGTCGGGGTTAAGGGGGTTTCACCCAGACGGGGGTACAAAATTTCAAAAAGCCTGTAAGTGCGTTTTTAGCACGTTTTTACAGTAAGGAGGCTAAAAATCGCTGATAAAACTCTATCTAAGCTGACTTTGGTTCACTTAGAAGGTGAATTCGTGTGTGAACCGGACGAGTACGCACGACTGGTGCGAGACATGAAAAGGGCAGACTTGGTGCGAGATCACCGCGTCGGTCTGAAGACTTACAAGAGAAGCTTTTTCGGACAGGACTTGATAAACTGGCTGGTCAAGGAGAAATCACTAGGCAACTAACTGGCTTTCCTTGAACGCAGATAATAGTAAAATGTTATTGGTTTGCAGAAGCAAGCAAAGCATCTGAAATGGCGCAGGAACTGGTGTCTCGCAATTTCAGCCACGATCTTGGCTCGAAAACAGATACGTTCAGCCCAGAAAAGTGGGAGCAGAGCGGAGTTCAAGGAGACAAACTGCTTTTCTAGGTACTACCGTCTGCTGGAAGACGACGACAGTAAAGCGTTGAACGCCGGCGCTCTTTCGGAATGCGCGCCACTGAAAGCTGGAGATCTGGGTGAAACGTTGCGTCGACTCATTCTCAAGGTCTTCAATAACGGCCTTAGCAAGGATGGAAAGGTACTTTTATTTCTATTCTACCCTTCCTGACACTGCGTAGTATGAACATTCTTGGAATGGGTTCGCTTTTATCATGTTCTTGGTATGTGTTGTTCTGTGCCTTTGGGAGTCTCAGGCGAACAGAAATTGAAAGGATTTTAGGCGGTCAGTTACAAGTCGATCGCGAAGGATGCAGAATTCGCCAAGTACGTCTCTCTTACCAAGGAGCTGCAGCGGGTCGAAGTTGCGTCGTGCAGTAGAGAGGAGAAGCTAGCCTTTTTCATCAACATCTACAACGCTCTCGTCATCCATGGGTCTATAAAAATGGGTCCTCCTGCCAACTTGTGGCAGCGTTATAAAGTTAGCCTCATCTGCTGTAGCTCTGCAGCAGTCAGCGCCGTGTTTTAGTTCTTCAACACGGTCAGTTACATAATCGGCGGGCACTCTTACTCTCTGCAGGACATTGAGAACGGAGTTCTAAGAGGCAATAGAAAGGGTGTCGGCATGTTTAGCAAGCCGTTCGGCAAGAAAGATCCACGTTTACCGGTAGCTGTACTGTATTTCTTTTCTATTGTTCTGCTCAGTTACATTCGTTCGTTCGTTCATATCATCAGACTTTATTGCCATGTACAATGTACAATGTAAGTAGTAAGGGTGGGTGTCCAGCGTAATTATAACTTGTGGGTATAGCAGGGATCGGCCGATGTACGCCACCCAGGTCACGGTTTAGTTACGCTTGACTGCTCTTGGGAAAGTTAGTGCATTTGTATTTTCACGTATTTCAGATAGCACTCCAAGAGGCTGAGCCACTAATTCATTTCGCTCTCAACTGCGGTGCCAAAAGCTGTCCGCCCATCAAGACTTTCTCAGCCAAAGTCTGTTCTACTCTACACTATTATTTGCTTGTTTGTCAGAAAATGCAATGCATTGTTGGTAGGGAATTAAAGGCGAGCTGAAGGTTGCGGCTGAGGCATTTCTCGAAACGGACGAAGCTGTCGCTCTGGATATGAAGCAGAAATCGGTGTCATTGTCCCAGATTTTTAAGTGGTATAAAGTAGATTTCGGCGGAACGGACGCCAAGGTACGCACTGATTTTATCTTACGCTAAAAACACTCGTCGGAAAATCTTCTATGCAGCTGTCAAAATGCTTTCAGTCAGAAGTCAAAAATGTCTGTATATTATAAACTGTGGCAAAAATTGGTGTTCTGTGTTACAATCTTTTTCAGTGGAATGGAAACATGATTTCTCTGTAAGACTTACCCTACTATAAGTCGAAGAATTCTATTTTCTCCTCATTATGCATTACGTAGGAAGTGATCGTAATTTGGCCTTAAACACGCATCTTACAGGCAGTGCAATGGGTTCTTGAACGGATGGCTCCCAATGATAAGCGAACCAAGTTGGAGCAATTGGTCAGCTCTGGTGCTTTTACAGTCAAGTATCTTCCTTACGACTGGGGACACAACAGTACCGACTAATCTGCCTTCTTTATGCCGTCTTTTCTGCTACACTCTACTACGTACAGTACGTATGCTGCGGGCTCGGCCTCTGAGCAATCTCATCCAAGTTAATCTCAACAAGTTTGAAGCTAACTGAACCTCACGCCGATGTTTGATAACTACATTTGTACGTACAGGCAATCTCTCTGCTAATACTGTAAACCCTGTAGTTTTCAAACGGCATTTTGTCGGCCTCAACTCAAGTAAAGATTTCTCAAGTAAATACAAAATTTCTATCTTAAAGTTAAGAAGTTTGGTTCTGTGTCAAGCCACGTAGCTAAACAAAGGCAGTCAAGCCTACCTCTAGCTAAACGTAAAGTTTGTTACGAAGCCAGCGCATGAGAGCCATAATGGACACGTACGTACGTACCGTACCGTACCGCCTTACGTGCTCCCCAAAGTTTCTGGCCTATGAATGGTGCTATACACTAATTGCTTTGCTTTACGTATGTGCTTGTTTGTTCATGCATGTCACAGTCGGTCACTTAGCAACATCCTTGGTAGCGGTACTTGGGTGGTGTTACCATTTCTGGTACCCAGCGTGGGGTTTGGTACCACCACCCTTAAACTACGGCTATAAATGCATGTAACTGGTCCGTGCCGGGGAGGGGTAGTTTAGGGTGTTTGCCTGCCAGGTGGGTTGCAGTTACTGTATTTACATTTACATGAGAGTGTCAGATTTGCGGTGTGTTCTAGTATGTCTCCCATGCACGCTTCTGCAATTTGAGCATTTTATTTTATTGGCTGTAATGTTAAGGGGCTGCTGATATTTGCGTAAAACATTATGCATTTCATACTACATGTACTGTATGTGTTCTTGTTCTGCAAAAGTGCTGTAGTAAGGTTGCTATATTGTGATTCGAAAGGCTGGTTGAATCTAACTGGGTGTGGGTACTGTAGGTGTTGTGTACTTGTTAACTGAGCAATCAGGTCAGGCCACGAAAATCTACCTACTTATTTGCTGTGTTCTAAGATTCTGTCTTTGTTACTGGTTTGTTTGTGGTAAATACTGGTTATGTCAACTCGTTCCTCTACTTCCCCGGGTGATATTATTCCGTAAGTCTCGGTGGTTCTGCTGGTTTCTGGAGTTCTGCTTTACAGACAGTTGCACTCTGACCGCCATGTAGTCGACATCAAAGGCCGCATCACTGTCTATACGATTGTAGGCTGTCCTTACTGTTTGAGAGCCAAAAACACCTTGTCTGAACTGGGTCTGCCTTATATGGAACTGCCTTTAGATATCTTTCCTCAGGTACGTCTTTGCACATAAAAACGATCGATTGTTAAGGTTAGTTGTGTTTCGATTGGTATACTCGATGCATTGTACGTACAGTATGTACTATATACTGTATGTACGTAAATACATAGATTGTCGCTATACATAAGGAGCAATTCAGTTTGCCTGTTCGCTTACTAGAACACTTGTTTGAAACGCATTTTGTTGGTTTCTTTCTAGCTCGCTTTTTGTCCGATCTGATACCTATCACTAAGTGTCAAATTTAGAAATTTTGGATCAGTTGAAAAACAGGTCTGTTTCTAGCTGCGCGACGATATGAAAGCTCGAACAAACGGCAAGCTGACGGTGCCTCAGATATTTTTCAACGAAGTCTACATTGGCGACAACGAAGAGCTTCAGATCATGGTACCTTTTTGCTTTATCCAAGTCAAACATGCATGGGGCGTTCTGTTTTCAGGTGCAAGATTTAGGCAGACTTGAGAAAATGTTAATGATGGTCAGAAACAAAGAACCTCCGGCTAGCGCCCCTTCTATGCCCGACCCCAGCACTGCCTCCATCCGCGGTAGTTGTTCTAAACTCAGTTCTATGTAAATTTACTGTGTTGGTACGAAACAGGCTTGGCTTTGCGTTTAGAGAAGAACACCACTTTGTAGTATAGTCAGCGAAGCACTTGTGCACCAGTATACTTGCCATTTGCTACCGTTACCGTATCTGGGGCTAAGTGGCTGACTGTAGTACAGTAGTGAAATGTGTTTAGACGCTCAGTACTATACATATGAGAAGGACGAGTATGCTGTTCTGGTGAAGGAAATGAAAGAAGCCAATTTGGTGCGGGATCATCGAGTGGGGCTGAGACTGCATAAGAAGAGTTTTTTCGGCAAGGACCTTATCGACTGGCTGATCAGGACCAAGTCACTGGGTTGGTCCACTCAGTGCACGTCTGATTCTGACAGCTCTTCTCCTTTCAGACAAAACCAAAGCAACACAGATGGCACAGGAGCTGGTTTCCCGCAACTACAGCCACGATGTTGGATCCAAAACTGAAGCCTTCAACCCGGAAAAGTTAGTTTACACTTGGCATACACATACTGTACCTACCGCCGATGCGACGCAGTTTGGTGTCTTTTTTTACTTGGGATTCGAAACACCACATTCTCTAATCAACTCTGGTTTCAGGCTTAGGCTTAGACTTAGACTTTTATATAGAAAGTTTGTCGTCGTTTGTATAGGTTCTCTCCTGTACTACAGTTGTCCGATACCGCTTACACTGTATTTCATCAAGAAGACAATGTTTTTGCAGGCTGACTAGATACGGACAAAAGGGGAAACGGTGTACCTGACCTCTCCTCAGGCTCTGATCTACCCTCTCAAGAATTTTTTGGAAGAATTTTGTAAAGTGATAAAAGATTGATGCCTAGTAAATAAGCTCAAAATAGCCTATCTTAACCAAAAAGAAGCCAAAAATCTAAATTTTATTAAAAAATCAGACTTTTTTGTTTACTACCATTCGGGCGCTCCTCCCACTCAATCCCTCTTCTTACCTCGCCCCTGAACACCCTCAGGAATTGAAGATTTAGCTGATCAATAAAATTGAAATGCTTCTCCATGTCTGAATCTGCCTCTGATCAATGATGTATGTATGTACGCATGTACGTACGTAGAGAGTTGCAGGTACTACCGACTGTTGGAGGACGACGATTCGAGAGCGTTGAACGCGGGTGCGCTGTCTGACACAGCCGCTCTGAAGGCGGCCGAACTGAGCGAGAATTTGCGTCGGCTCATCCTAAAAATCTTTGAGGATGCGCTCGGAAAAGACGGCAGGGTGGGTGGTTGAGATTGTGTTCGAGTGAGTGGTTGGTTGGTTGCAGCGTGTCAATTACAAGAAGATCGCTAAATCGGCCGATTTCGAGCGCTACCAAACTCTGGCCAAGGATCTCCAGCGCGTCGACGTGGTGTCGTGCAGTGAAGAAGAGAAGCTGGCCATTTTCATCAATGTATACAACGCTCTGGTCATCCACGGAACTGTCAAAATGGGCTCGCCTGCCAATCTCTGGCAGCGATACAAGGTAGACAAAACATGTGCCCGCGTTTTTGGTCAAAACTATTAAACTTAGAAGGTTTCCATTAGGCAGACAGAACACACTCAAGAAACGCTTTCTATCGTTATTTATTATCCCAGCGCATCTCTATAGAAAGAAAGCCGATTGATTTCTGGCAAGTGTATTAGATAGACTGTGTAGCGTTTTAGTTCTTCAACACTGTCAGTTACATAATCGGCGGGCAGTCCTACTCTCTGCAGGACATTGAGAACGGAGTACTGAGAAGCAACAGAAGGGGTGTGGGCATGTTTACGAAACCGTTCGGAAAGAAAGATCCTCGAATGCAGGTGACCGTGCTAGCGCGCAGGTTTCAGTCTAGTTTGGTTTCTGTCTGCAGGTGGCCCTGAAGCAGTGTGAACCACTTATTCATTTTGCCCTCAACTGCGGCGCCAGAAGTTGCCCGCCCATTAGGACCTTCACAGCTAAGGTTGGCACCTTTTGTCTATAGTCTATTCTGCACTTACGTACAATGTGCTCACTGGTTAGAACATCAGAAGCGAACTGACGGTGGCGGCGCAGGCTTTCTTGGAGACCGACGATGCTGCCACAATCGATTCGAAGCAAAAAACTGTGTCACTGTCTCAGATTTTCAAATGGTACAAGACGGATTTTGGTGGCGAAGACACAAAGGTACTGTACGTACTTGTTAAATGGTAATTTGCCGGTTAGGGAATGAGCCGAGAATCTGCCTACTTTTATAATTGGTCGATTCTCGATCACTACCATACGTACGAAAGACTAAGTCTTAAGCTTCTGGAGGTGTGTCCCTAGTAATGAGTAGCGCTTGAGGTTGTACAATGGGTTGCAAATCAAATGTCGCCGAGTGAGAAGCGCAGAAAGCTAGAGAAACTGATCAACAGCGGCGCTTTCATTGTCAAATACCTGCGTTACGACTGGGGAAATAACAATGAAGATTGATACTGACTGACTCTGTAGTGCTTATTTATTTAAAAGGTATCTACTAACTGATTGTGACGATAAACTGACACTTGCTTATAGTCTGGCCCGACTCTTTGCTATCTGAGCCTTCAGAACTCTTCGAAGGATCTTTCCACTAGGGCTCTTCGGTATTTCCTGCACAAATTGGACGCCTCCTTTTAGTCGCTTGTAGTGGGCCACTTTCTCTGAAACCAAAAAACAAGCTGGTGAGTGTTTGCTTAGAAAGAAATACTAAAGTAGGTCTGCGTGTGCGCATAATTCCGCAGTTCGGATTGTGTTGACTGTTAACGCACCTTCAACAAATCGCTGTATTTCGGCTTCAGAAGCCGTAGATTGAGCTTTCAGAACAATATAGGCACGCGGCAATTCACCAGATTCCAAATCTGGAATTCCAATGACCACAACATCTTGCACGGCTGGATGGGTTAACAGTAAATCTTCTAGCTCAGCTGGCGGAACCTAAAAGACAGCAGACTGTATCTCTTAATTACTCTAAAGTGCGACTAACTAAGTAGCGTATGTTTAATCTTTTCTGCTACAGACGCTTTTGTGGTTTCCTTTTATATAATTAAAGTTTTGTTTTTGTTTGTGAGGTTAGATTGACTTTGTAGCCAGCTTAAAGGTAGTAAGGAGCTCTACCTGAAATCCTTTAACTTTTATCAACTCCTTTAGTCTGTCCACAATGAACACGTTGCCCCGTTCGTCATAGTATCCGATATCTCCTGGACAAAAGATTGACAGGTTGAGCTCGTTAAAAGGAAGCGGTGCGTGTACTGTACGTACCTGTGTGTAGCCAGCCCTCCTTATCAATTGTATCTGCTGTGGCAGTTGGTCTGTTCAGATATCCGACCATTATGTTGGGTCCCCGAACCCAAACCTCTCCTTTCTCATGCGCACCTAATTCTTTTCCGGTTTCTGTGTCTATCACCTAGAACTTGCGCTACCCAACTAATGGTGTGCTTTGCATTTTCAACCTTGCATTCCATATTAGAGAGCAGCAGTCCTGACGATCCGAACGGCTCCTTAGGCCACGGCAAATGACTGATGCCTGTTGTTTCTGTCATTCCATAACCTAGAATTAGTCCAGAATGCAACGAGTGCTACAGTTTTTTTAAGAACCTTGTAGCACATCGATAATATTGGTATGTGTTTTGCATAGATCTTCGCAGAGTTCTTTGCCCAGAGGTGCTGCTCCGCTGAACACATACTGCACGCTTGAAAGGTCAAATTCTGACACCATCGGGTGTTTAGCCAGAAACAAAGCAATTGGTGGCACCACAAACAAAAATGTAGGCTGAAAGTTCTGTTTTAGTGGAATGGTTTTAGTGAGCCGTCAGTACTTTGTACTGTTCTATGAGCTGGAGATACCGGCTGGCTTCAAATTTGCCCATAGACACCATCGTGATGCCGAGACGTAGACCGTATAGCAGCAAACTTATACCGAAAATGTGGAAAAATGGGAGAAAGCCAAGTGCTGTCTGCGTTTGGCGATCATAGCCAGGTATTGTTTTTTCTAAGGCCGTGTACCAGCTACAATATTATTATAGCTTTAGCATGTACACAACATTCTGAAAAATATATTTACTGATAATGTGCAGCTCCCAAAGCGGCAAAGTTATAGTGAGATAACTTGACTCCTTTCGGTATTCCTGTCGTGCCACTTGAATACGGCAGCACAAACAAATCACTTTTGGTGTTAATGTTGATTCTCTGGAGTCTTTCGTCCGGACCATCTCTGATTAAATCATAAAAGTCAGTGACATTCTTCGGTATTGTTAACTTATAATCAGTGCGAATGGCAATAACTCGCTACAAAGTAATAGAATCTAGAAAATAGTTATACCTGAAGAAATGTACCTTTATTTGCGCACTCAGAGGTTTTACAGCTTCTGAGACTTTCTCAAGTAAGTTGTCCATCGTAAAAACGAAGGTACAGCCACTGTCTTTCATTTGACGCTGAATTTCGTCTGTAACTTTGCGCTATACTGTAGTGTAGTGTAGGCTACACGCTACGTGCTGTATGTATGTGACAAGTTGAAGCTGTAGAAAAATCAATGCTTACGAGCAGTTGAGGCAGGATTTATTCCCGAAACCACTCCACCTCTCAAAGCAGAACCCAGGAAGATGAGTCCATATTCAGCGCAATTTGGTAAACAAACCAGAACAGTTTCACCTTTGCGCAACCCCAGTTTATGCAAACTGCAACTCAAACTGAACGACAAATAGTGCACGTCACCAAATGTGTACTTCCTTCCGGTTTCACTGTCAATCTGAAAGGCGTAAACACTACTTACGTACCCTTTTAAAACATATAATGGTACCAACGCCAATTTCTCCGGATATTTGCGGGAATGACTCTGAATTTCATCTAGGATGATTTCGTGGAACGGTTGGTTAATGATTGGAACATCGCCGTAAGGTGATCTAATCGGCATTGCGACGCGTTTTAGCAAATGAATCTACGCCGGTACCTGCTGCCTATCCGTATACAGAAACTGATAAGACGTAAGTAAACAGCCAGATCAAACAAAAACTGCTTTGCTTCATTTACTCAAGAACCAGAAAACTTCCCGTAGCTTTCAGCAGAACACATATTCAAAGTATTTTCTTTTCTGAATAGACACCAAGAATTATAAATAGAAAACTATGTTCTGCTGCTTATCGAACACTTTTTCAGAATCCATTTTCCAAGTCGCAATAAGATGCTATTTTTCTTTCTGCTCGAATTCGGCGGGTTATGATCGATTGGTTTTGTTTCAACGGTCAGGATGGCGTTTCCTCTTTTTATATGGTAGCTATTGCCTTGCAGTTGGACATCTATCTCTGGATGCAGTTGCTTGAAAAAGTTCATGGTCAGTGCGGTGCTTAGAGGGTCCATGCGTTGGAGACTAAAGTGACACTCGGTTTCCAGATCCTGTGCCGCTACCATGCAATCTTCTATGTACAGTACAAGCTAAAACGGAAATAATTGTGCCTCAGTGTACAGACTAATTAGAATCCAACCTGACTAATGTCAGCGGCTTCGTGGCAAATGTGCAGTTGCTGGAGGCGTGGGAAAATGGCGGTCAAGTGGGGCAGCAGTTGGATGACAGCGATGATTGGATGGTACTGGGCTACCCCGGTATCAGACATTTTATCGAATCTCATAAAGAAACTGGTCAGTTGCATGCGAGTGCCGGTTCGCAGTCGACACAAAAAGTCGGCGATACCGGCGTTGGTCATTCTACAGAAATGCACCGCCAAACACTGCAATGCGCCTTCGCCGGAGTTGCAGATCTGCGCCAGTGGCGGTGAAAACAACGGCAGAACCATATTTCCCATCCGGATTCGCTGCACGTTTTTGCCTTGCAACGCCGCGCGCACACCACTCAGACATCGGATGCAGTTCAAATCGGACAGAACGATGCTTTTCAGGTGAAGACATTTGAAGAGCAACGAGTAGAGTGTGTTATGCACCAGACACACTGAGTTGGCACTGTGAGCGGCGCTGATATCAAACTCCTCAATCAGCCCTTCTAGAAAAAACCCTACCTATTTGTCTAGACTGGCTTGGTTTCTTTTCTTACCGTATCCTTCAAACAAACTGCAGAAATCAAGCATTGTTGCGCCGTTTAAGCGCGCAAAATTGACGCGAACTGTGGTGATTGAGCCGTTGCGGATCAAAGCTGCAATTGCAGTCTGCCATTTGTCAGGGTTGACAGCAATCTCGCACACAGTCCGCTTGCCAAAGTCAATGTCCAAAGCGCAGATTTGGCGCCAGTCAACGCATCTGCGAAACTGCCGATTGACGGCGCCGGCGCGCATTTTGAGCGGAATGGTGTGGAGATGCTGAAGGATCATACAAACGACTTCGTCCGGAAAGTGCACCATTTGATCGGAGTCGAAAGTTTACACTGCCGGTCTGCTGCTGTTGACGCACGAAAGCTGATAAGAAGCAGCTGGTTTTTATCAGCACAAGAAAAGCCTATAAAATCAAACTGAAATGTCTCTAGGCACCTAAACAGTACAACACCAAAGTTTAAAGTTTAGTAATCATCAGCTCTAGCAACTTTCAACCACGGTACTAGCTAAGTATTTTCCAAAGATCACCAACTCATACTATTTATGCAAAAAATATTGCTTGCCCACACAAACGATGACTCGTCTGCTCTTGGTCAAATTTATTCCTCACTCTGAGCAATACTTTTAAGCCGAGCTAGAATAATTTCTGCTTGATTTCTTTAAGCTTGTCTAATGAAAGTCCGTCACGATAGGTTTAATTTTCTGTTAAGACATTAAATACAGTATACATTCGTGGGCGACACTACTGCCGATCTTTGTTTGTTTGTTCCGGAGCCTGCACAGCTGAGGGAGTGCTAGCTCTGATGAGTTAGAATGCGATTACAGCTAATTATCAAGGACAAGTAATGTTGGTGCAGTGCTGTGCACTAGTAATAATTGTGCGGCAGCCGTGAGGTGCGCAATTCCGCATGAAACCCAACACGCATGTCCGGTCCGTCTCTCAAGTTACCGAGCGTTGACAAATCGGAACTTAGTCGTGGTCGTGTTTGGTGTTGGAGTGATAAATTAATTAGTCTATAGAAGGACCTAGAAGAAGGCCGCCTTATGGGGCGCCGCAGCTTCTACGTAATAGACTTATTATACGTTGGCTTTTAATGACGGAAGCTGGATCAAAGCAAGTCCGCTTATTCACTAGCCGAGCGCTTTTCAAACACCTTTCCCATTTGCTCCGAATTTTCACTTCGCTTCTGCCAAGCATGCACGAATGTGCAGACGAGCAAGTCGCTGCTTCGGAAGGACTTAATCTGGCTTCCCAGAGCCGGATTGAAACAGAGATTGCCCTCTGCCGAAACCAAAACAACGGATGCTTGACCACAACTATCCTTCTAGGCAATACTGAATTCACAGTAGCTGTCGACACCACTATGGACATAACCTGGGTGACACAGAAGGATATGGCTGTCTTTGTGGTAAGCTTTTTGAACGGAGGAGGGTGGAAAATTAGAAAAGAGCTCAAGTTGACCGATGCCGAACAACGGTCATTTTTAAAAATTCGATCAATAAGATACGTACTATGTTTGTATTTGAGATACACAGACTGAAGATAATATTACCGGTCAACTACGTATGTATAGGGTGTCCCAGAATTAGCTAGCCCAACAGAAGTTTCAGCATCTCGAGAATAGATTGGCGAAAATTTTTCAATTTTTTATGTGTTTCAGGTAATATCTAAAAGTTTTTATGAAAAAATTTTTGCCATATAACCCGAACAAGCATAAAAATTTACAATGTTTATCGGAAAGTGATTTTCTACAAGTATTCAATGTATTCTACAGTGTGTTAACATATCACTGTCTGTGGTCATTCTTTTAAATTCAACAGTGTTCGCTCAATGTGGAACTGGGACTGGCACAGGCTTCTCTGATTCCATTCTTCAGCGCATTTGCGTACTTGTATAGTATGACTTCCGGTAGACTTGCTCCTTCAAATGTGCCCAGAGGAGAAAGTCACATTGTTGGATCTCGTGGCCACTCCACTGGACTTCGGCGACCAATCCATCGATCAGTTCACCCACTACGCACAGACCGCAAAATGTTGAGGTGCTCCATAGTGTAAGGGGGGGATAAGATTGAACCTGCTATGGTGCCTTGTATCAACGGATCTCTAGCACAGAGGAACCTTGACAGATCAAACTTACTAACATCTGGTGTATATTAGAAAGTCAGGCATGCAAGAATTTCAAGCTTTTTAGAAGTTACAAGTCATAAACGTTGGTAATTATGGGCTTAAACCAGATAATTACGGTGAATCTGCTAGGTAATGGCCACATTGTTATGGTTTATGAAGTGCATATCTGACTCAGCTGCCTGGTTTTAAGAAAAATGGCATGAACAAAGAGAGCAGAAGCCCTAAGAGGCCAGAGAAGCTGAACACAGTAAAATTGGGACCTTTAGTATCATAGTCAAACATGAGTGAGCCAAGATTCAGTGTACACCAATGGCAGAAGCATTCACTGAAGCAGCCATAGGTCATCTTAAAATGAACAGATGATGGAATTCCATATTCATGGGATCACACAATGCATTTCAGTTAAAAACGCAAGTTATTGGAAGCAGGGATGATGTCTCCTGGTCAAACTACCCTCACAGTTGCCGTCAGTTGATTATTGTGGATCATTACTGGATATTCAGTATGCTGGTTATAGTGCTGTTAACTGAGTAAGGTGCCTAAATGGCATGTTCTGGTATTTTTGCATAAGAGAAACAATAGTACATGTAAAAACCATTTGAGCTAATCTATGTTTGTTGGTTGCAGTCGATTGCAAACACTGAGAAGACCAGAATACTAAACCTCAGTCTGACAGATGTGAGTCGCTGGTTTTGGTTTGGATCCTAATGTCGCTCTCTGATCAACCTTCACCAATGCACGGTAGTAAAGCCTCCACATTCCTTTCACCCTGTATATGACTTTGGTAAAGCAAGGGAACAAAAAACATTGGAGCAGTAATGATCTGTCAACCTTAATCTGATCAAAAATGCTCTCTTTTCGTGGTTCTGTTATCCTAAACACAGTTTGTTTAGCCTGATTAGCAGTCTCAGTCTCTTACACATCCATAAGAAGTTTGAGAGAGTTCAAAACCATTCAAATTGTAGACCTTGTACACAGACCAGACCAATTTCACCATGATGAGATGTGTTACGATTAATTTTGTTACAGTGCGACTGAATTATTCCAAAGCATCAAAGTTGTCCTGTTGTTCATTAATTAGTATTTAGGTATTCTTGCAATCGTTGTTTGAAAGAAGTTTAGTCAGATTTTGTAGAATTTTGAAAGTGCGTTTAAACTTTTGCTAACCCTTTTTCTGACAGATTGACTTAGACCGCATATAACTTCACCGTAACGCAACCCATTGCAGCGCAGTCTGCACCACCTTTTTGGTAAGATCTCAAGCTATGTAATGGTGTATAACACTTACCGATTACCTCCAACAAATCAGCGAAAAGTCACTTTTTCTTGTAATTGACAGGGTGCGTTTAAACTTTTGCACCCCACTGTATGAACACAATGTCATCAATCTTCCTGAGATCGCAATTGGCCGGCCAGAAGAAGATGAACAAATTTTCACTCCATTGGCGAGGAAATCCAAAAAAATTTTCACAAAAACTTTCAGATATTACCTAAAACATAGCAAAAATTTTTGCTTAACCATTCTCGAGATATTGAGATTTCTTTTGGGCTAGTTAATTCTGGGACACCCTGTACATATTGATTTGGTTCTTTTTCTGTTCACTCGGTATAGCGTTGGAACTGGTGTCTACGTACACCACGTTTCTGGCGCAGGTAAGAAGAAAAATCAGTTGAAAATTATGAAAACCTATAGCTCTAATTCTGTATATTTTACCCTCAGAATGCCTTTCAGATGCGTTTTGAAGGCTGATTTTTCAAAAAATTTTATTTCTTGTCACACCTCTTCAAACACTTTTCATTCCCGTTTGCAAAAATGTCTCTGTGTTTACTTATCCGGAACGGTGAATACCATACGCACTTTTTTGGTACGCCAAAGCAAAAGCTTCAGAAGCGTTTTGACTCGGTAGAATGAAATTAATTTCAACGATGCTAGTCCAAATGGGATTTTATGCACGTTTGTAAACCATGAGCGCCTGTCTGTTGCAGTGGTACTGCGATTACGCCAAAGAAGTGATGGCGCAGATAAGCGAAAGATCGGGAAAACCACGCAGCAACGGCCCAAAGCGATTGTGCGGCAATAGCATTGATGCGTTCGGATCTGTACCGAGCTATGTTCCACGACCCCAGGACATGATCACCAACTGTGTCGGCTGGCGCTACAACTCGGTCGATTCGCTGGTTTCTTACAATTTGTACAATGCCGCCTCGGTAAAGAAGGCTTTATCAAGTCCACGTTATCTGTTTGTAACTGGCGTTTAGCTGAAATTCTCTGCCGACGTGGCTTTGACCGATATCTGCTATGGAGCTGCCAAAGAATTAACGGTGCACATAAGCGAGTCGCGTTCGAAGTCGCATCCCGCCGGAGCTCTTGGCCTAGCTGACAGAGAAGACGAGCCGCTCAACTTTCTAAATTGTTTGCGCAAACGGAAATTGCTGTCCATCAACGTGTTTGCAGTTAAATTGGACCCCGACGGCAAAATGGACCGGCTCAGTTTAGGAAAGACCATGCCCCGATTTGCTAACTGCAAGCCGCTTATCGTGCCGGTTAAAATCAGGAAAGGCGAGTCGGTTCATAGATGGTGCTTCAAAGCCGACATTGCTGTGGGTGATTTTTAGTCGCTTAACTTACTTACTATCATGTGATTTGAGGTTACTGTAACCGATCACATTTACGAACGGCGTCGGTCTGTGGGTTGCGGGATGTCGCAGTACCGTGGTCCCATTAAAACTCACCAGCTGGGTCACAGATATGTCACCATTGACACTGCTTGCCCTTGTGTCAAAATTCCTTCCACAGACATGGCACGGGTCAGTTGAGGATTACCCCCACCATGGTGGGGAAGCATGAAAGAATCGATGGCATTTTTAGCTGAAAATTCCGCTCTCTCATTGGAAAGCTTCAATATCGGAAAACGAGAAACAGAAAATTCAAGCAGACCTCAAAGGAGAACAATTCATCGAAATGAAGATGGCTGTACACGTAGTACCCAAACACCAGGAAGGCTCTACGATCAGACGAGTGCTGGAGATACCAGAGGAACGATTGGTCCGAGAGAGGCAGAACTGTGCGCACTGGTTGCCGTACTTTCGCGTCGAACCCAGCCCTGCGCCCAACGAAGTGGTGCTGGGGTGGCCTTTTCTCGAAATCTACTACACCGAATTTCACTTCACATCGCTTGCTGACAGAAAACTGATTGCCTATGAGACACGAACAAAATAGTCAACAAACACGTTTTAAAGAGTACTGTAAAATATATCAGTTTATGTAGTGATAAAAAGCCAAATTCACTCATCGACGTCTAAGGCCGTCCACTTGCCATCCTGACCTTTCAATAGCTTGTCGGTGACTGTGTCTCCTTGTATCACCAACAAGTTGCCGTCCTTGTCCCGCTTCAGCGTCATTGGGAACGTGTCCAATGTCGGTACGGGCAGTTTGACCAATACGTCAACGTTACTAAACCATTTTCACTGCAGCACTAAATTTCTACCCATTTTTACTTTCCATCGGTGCGGTCGTAGAACTTGGCAGCCAACTTCTGCACACAGTCGCTCCACTGTTGCTTCGTCTCAGCCTCGATCGCCGCTTTGTCCTTTCCGTGTTTCTCCGCCAGTTCCTGTTGCACTTCTTGAAGCGTCTTGCCGCCGGTGCAGCTGCAAACAACCAAAATACGTAGGTAAAATTGGACTACACATGAATACGTACAGTTGTTTCAGGTCTACTGTTTCCGGTGTTGCTTTGTTTGCGGCCGGTGCGCCATAACTGCAGTGCAAGACTGTTAGACAGAGAAGGAAAAAAGCGAAATTCATGACTAACAACCGACTGGAAAGCTGGTTGACAAGACACTAAAACAATTTGGTTTCCTAGCAATTTGGCGCTAAATAATGAGTCAGCCATGTATTATTCAGCTCTCTACTGTAGCTTAGACAAAAGTCCGGTGATTCTTTTGTTGCTGAGCTATTTTTTCTCAACAACTCATTCGCAGACCGAAACATAATGCAAAACTATTGACTACGATTTCATGCTTTGATGTGGTTCACGCTTTTGTCGCTAAAGATTAGCTTGAGTGAGACCTTGGCAACGACGTATAAACGTACAGTACTCTACGCTTAATAATACAATGTATGTGTTCAGAGCGAAACACAAAAGAATGACAGATTGTATGTCGAGAAAAGTACTAAATGGTGTGGCGTTGCAAGGCGAGGCTTTGGCGTAACAAATTGCAGTTTTGCGGCCAAAATCGATAGCGCGAAGCTAAGCAGAAACAAAAAGCAAAGGCTAAATTATACGCCAGAGCTTCAAGTGGTATTGGGTTACATTTTATGACTGAGATGAGGCCAATAGAAGTGGCTATTTGGGTGTTCGCTGCTTTTGCTGCAATCATCATTGTGGTATTGTTTTGCTGGCAGATTTGACTGCATTCCAGTTAACTTGTTCTGGTGCATTTCGATCGATCTCTGGCACTTCACGCAACGAATATTCCCAATTCTGACTGTTTTTGATTCAATCCTGTCCTTGTACTGTACTTTCCTTGCGTCAACTTAAACAATTAAATTTGACCGGTTACTCAGTTTCATTGACACTACGTAGTAGCGTATCCAGGGTGTACTGTAGGGTGCACACCCTTTTCCGTTAGAGATTTTCAAGAAAAAGTCGGTCAAAAATAGGAGAAACCAATTAAATTAAAACGCATAAATTCTTGCTGAAAATGACTTTCAAATGCGTTTTTGAAGTTTAACTTTTCAAAACTTTCTAGCTTTAGCCCAACCAGGCTTCTACTAAATTTTACAAACCTTTGTAATCACATTGGCTGTTGAAAACTTCTGAAACTTATTGAACTCAATTGATATTTGTCTGTAACACAACTTGAGGGCTTTTGCTGTATGTGTACAGCACCGGTTACGTTCGAGACGCCGAACATAGTTTGATTTGTCCAATTAGCAGGTGTTCAAATAAATTAGCTTCGATTGCAAGTTTAAACCCGTAACAACATGGCGTTATTTACGGGTTCCACTTTCTAATCCTTCCGCGTAATGTTGTCTCAGCCTGTTAAAACCTGTCAACTGTGCAAATGTATGACGTTTTGAAATTTATATGCCGTACATTCTCTATTATAAACCCTTGGCTTTAATCATATGTTTTGGTAACATCTAGTATGTACGTACAGTAACAGCTCCTAGACAGTACTTTACTGTCATGTCATAAGGGACAGGTAAACAGAAATAGTTCATAACATTCCACGTTCCCAACTTTACACCATTTTAATTTTAAGCTTTGCATAAAGTTTTGGTTTTTGGTTCAAAAGGCCCATTTAAAACTGGGCTTTTCTACTATTTTTCAAACTTGCTTGGCTTGGCATCTATTCAAGATGGGCTTCTATGTTCGAATATTCGAGAATACACATATTGTATGCACGATATTTGACTCTGTTTCGAGCTTATACTGTAGTTTCAGGCTTCTAGCTCTTTCTGTCCTGTTGGCTCTGTTTCAAGTTGCACATGGCAGAACTCTTTGTCAAAAACCGGTGGTTCTGAACGGAAACATTGTCTACAAAAACTCAGACAAAACTTTAATACTTTTGCATGGAACCCAGTTGAGCATAGAAATCGAGTTTGGAAATACTGTATGCTTCACTGTCAACTCGACCACGTCCGATTCAACGAAAGCGTTTCAAAACGGCTCTGCACTGTACAAAATACAGTACCTTCGGACAGAACACCATCACCCAATCCGACAACGATATCAATTTGGAATTCCACAAATCCATTCCAGTTGTGTATGCGACTGCTCTGGCGGAGAAGACCATTGCTCAGATTTGATGAGATACGGAAAATGCAATTCAGGCAGTCTCTGCTACTCTACTCTACATACAGGAAAGAGTTGGAAAGGTTGTCCAACAGATAATTACAGCACACTTTGTTGTGAGCTCAGCGTGAAACCGTTCAAAAATTTTAAATTTTGGGCACTCCAACTCGGTTCGCCCTCCGTTTTTGCTGTGTTCTCAGTTAAGACTGTAGATTGGAAATCAAAGACAGTCGCGTATACTGTCAGAACACAGATAAATTCGCCGCAGAATTTGTATTTTGGCAACGAAAGGCTGAGACTGCTGACACAAAGCTACGGGCTGTTGCATTTTTTACCAAACGGCATGTACGTGGCTGAAGACACTAGCAGAAAGCTAAGAGCCGGCTCCGACATCAATTTACCCAGTAAGGGTGATTTCAATAGGGTGGGCTGGCTAAGAACCAACCGGACTGGACGTTGGTTTGTTGTCAAAGGAAGTGCAAGTTTACAACGTCATCATCACGCAGACGTGCTTGACTGTCAGAAACAAACATACTCAGACACCTTCAGTGCTGGGTACTTTGTGTCTGCAGATAGCAAAGTTCATTCAAAAGTAGTCGAACAAACATGTGGACAGTATGTTGAGCGCACGGAGAAATGGATCGAAAGTGTGTGGGTTTCGAGCGGAAGCGACAGTCGTCATGTTACGGTAGTTCCTCGGCGGCCGTCAGCTGTCATTTTGCGTTTGTTTGAAGCCGAAAACTCCCTAATCACTTTTACGCATAGAATGGCGCGCTTAGGCGATTTCACCGCCGTCATTTTGCTTGACAAACACTCAAATCGGTTTCTCAATGTCTCCTTTGATGACTCCTGGGGCACCATTGATGGCGCGGTTTACAGTTCTAATGAAAAACGGAAGATTGAACTGTCGATTCGAATCCAGGTGACTGAATCGCCTCGACAAGTTTCAATTGTGCAGCTGCCTTCAACCATAAACGCCTCAAAATTTATTTGTTTTAAACCGGCAGATAAGAAGACTTTGAAGAAGTGCAAGTTGGTAAAATACGTACGGGCGCAATTACCGGACGTGGACTTGCCCACAGAAGAGTGGGAAAGAAAGCGGGGGAAGTGTGAGAATTGCAACAGCTTTGATAGTTTTACTTTCAACGAGCTCGTGCAAAATTTGCATCCCAGAAACTGGTTCGATGGTATAAATTCAACCGCAGAATTTCTGGCATTTAGCGTTGAACTGCTTTTTGCTTTCGTTGTATTTCTGATAGTTTTCGGAGTTTGCCGACGATGTATATGCCCAATTCTGTCCTGGTCAGTATGTTGTTGCAAATCCAAAATTAACGTAAAAAGCGAACAGTAAACATTTTAATGTTAATTAATTAGTAAACATTAATTAAAATTCACATTTAGATTTGCTTCAACACTACGAACATAACACTACATACATACATACGTACGTTCACTGAGATCAAATGCATAGAAAAATTAATCTGGACAGTGTCGCTTTAGATCTGCCATAAGAACATGACACCAATGACGACCATGGCAAAAATTGACATGAGCACTATGGCAACTTCCACCGCTCGCATTCTCTAAATAACGTTCCGAATACAATTTAACGCAAAAGGCAAACATGAACACGAGTACGTACGTATGTAGTAAAACGTTAACTCTGGCTGGTGGTGGGGCCATGGAAATTAAGCTAATCCTTAGAGAGCAGAGGCTTGGCCGACCGAGATCGATCGCCATTCCACCAGATTTTCATTAGCACTCACAATGTTCTTGTGCAATGAACGTTTAAATAAATATTGCGCATGAATGAACGCTGGAACGAAACTGCACTAGGTAGTTACCGATGCGTAACACGTTTGACAGTCTCGAGTTCTACTCAAAATGTCTTCTCTTCTTTTACCAAACAATTCAGAAAATGTCAACTTTAAGAACTGTTAACTTAAATTTAAGCAAGGGTATGGAGAAAACATGTTGTTTTATGCCTGCCCAGATTTGCAAATTTCAGCTACAGCAACTTTCCGAAGGATGCTATCCCAAGAGATGCTGTTTCCGTACTTTGCTGTGGTACAGAATCCACTGGGGGATCTGGGTGTTCGAAACCATATTTGGCATGAGTACCCATTGCGCAGATTAGTGTTTATAGCATAGATCGTTTTTCGTCAATTTTTTTAATTAAACGAGCTAAAGTCCTGGGGTTTCGGACTAAGATTGTTATGTTTATGCTTAATTGATAGAAAATTGTCATATCTACCATGCATACAGAGATGTATCCGTCAACAGGTTCGAATGCAACGATTGATTTTGTAAGTCTAAGTCAAAATCGCTCATTTTTTCTTTTTCCATTTTTTAATTTGTTTGTCAAGAATCTTTGAAAATGAATGCGCAGAAATATGCATCTTAGGTAGACCAACTCACGCGGCAAAATTGCTAGCTATTGTTCAAAAGATCATCGAGAAACGTTCTTTTTTCGATTTTTTCATAGATAATGGTTTGAAGCGAGCTAAAGTCCTGGGGTCTGGACCCCAAACTTACTAACTATGCTTATTATGTAGCTGGTGCAGTTGCCCACATGTGTGCACTATGGCCTCTCACTATATGAACTTTATAGCAAGTTTTCTAAGGGGGCTCGGGCAGGTGGAATCGGCCGCTACTTTTTGAAATAGGGCGATATGACGAGAGCGCGTAATCTGAGGCAGTCGTCCATGTCTGAGGTAACATGCTGATTGCAGTAATTAGTTAATGGTGCATTGGTGTTGTGCTGACGTGTACAAAATAATCTGGAAGTCAAAAGCAGTTGTTTTTACCATATTCGGTCATATTTGTTAAAAATGCACAATTTGGGTGCGCACCGCACCACGTTATGCTTTGCTTAGTTGTTGGTGTTTAAAATAATAATCAGGAGGTCGGAAGCAGTCGTTTGATACAAAATTTGACCGTGTTTGTTTTAAATTTGCAATAGGAGTACTCATGCCACTATGTTAGGCCTACCTTCTAATTTGGCTTTTTTATAAGCGATAACGGATTGAGGAAACGGTGGCGAGAAGCAAGCAGGACGGAGGTTGTTAGAAAGAACAGGCAGAAGCTCTCATCGAACGTCGATTTCCACAGCAGAGTGTATTATTATGACTATGGGAGAAGCGGAAGTTCCGGAGGATTATTACGCTACGCTAAACGTTAGCAGAGAGGTTAGCTTGTTTGTTGTTATGGTTGTTTGTTTGTTTGTTTGTTTGTTTCCGAACAATAGGCCTATTCTTTTCTTATCTTTTCGTTCGTAAGTTAGATATGAGCTAGCTTTTTCGTGTCAGTTGAGTTTCGTACTCACTCTTCTGCACTTGTTCGTGTCTGTGATTGGGAGCGCGAGAGGAAGAAGAGACGTCAGTACAAGATCGTCATAAACGGACTGATCTTGGACTCTACTGACAAGAAAGAAGGCCATCCCTGACCTGGTGAAAGACCTGCTGTATGGCTTTGCTGTTGACACTAATTGCGTTGCGAACACTCTCTGACCATACATGTAACAGGGGGGTCTGCCCCCCACCCGACTTAGGCCAGACCCCCCCCGGATGGGACCCCCCCCCCCCCCGAGACGATTTCACCGACCCCCCCCCTCCGATTTTTCTGGCAAGTAAATTTTCGAGCAAATTTTTGCAATTTTTTACACTTTCACACACAAAAATTGCCAAAATCGCCTGCAAAACAGCACTTTTTAGCTGTATTTCAGCCCAAATTAGCGATTTTTGGCGATTTTTAGGCCAAAAATTGCGATTTTTCTCGATTTTTGAGCGTTTTTTAGGGCCGACCCCCCTCCCCCAAAATTTTGGCTCAGACCCCCCCGGCCGGCGCCAGACCCCCCAAGCCCCCCTCCCCCCATCGGCGGATGACCTGTTACATGTATGTCTCTGACTGTGGCAAAACGAGTGTCGTTCAATTAAAAGACGCTGCAATGAAGATGGCGGTCTTCCTCAAGAAGCGGTCTGTATTGACTAAGAAACCTCATCAGTACTCCGATGTTTTTCTGGGGCACGATCTCACACCTTAGCAGGCTAAAAAAGCATTTCACCTGCGGAACGAACTCCGTCAAAGACAGGCAGAAGGCGAAGAAAACTTATTCATAGACTACGGCACACTCAAAATTAGGAGATTTCGTAAACTGTGATGATAGCTGTGTATTTTTTACTCTACTAACATAATACGGACTCGCGATATGTCAATTTGGCGATGTGTGTTCCGTGCTGTTTGAATGAAAGTAAAGTAAAGTGAAGTGAAATGGCGTCAGGGTAGGGATTCACTCTGAAATCCAGTCAGGTGCTGAGAGAAGCTAGGAGGATATCGAAAACTGCATTCCTCTTGTTTATAGGGATGGACCGGTATAGAAAACAATTATGCCTCGTTAAACATTTAGCTACAGGCTGTCTCTAAAAACGGACATTTTTTTCGTTTGCGTTTTTCGCAAATTTTGTTCAAATCGACTAAATTTTGAAATGTTGGTGCCAGGATAAGGGAAATTTTTGCTTGTTAAAATTTCGCAGCAGAACAGAAAAGTAAAAAAATCGCAACAAGAAAAACGTGTACGTTTCTCCGGACACCCTGCTTTATTATCGTTGGTTTTAGGCGACCGATCAAGAAATCACTAAAGCATTTCGCAGCTTGAGTCGCTTCTACCACCCGGACAGACACACAGATCCTGATCGGAAACAGGATGCTGAGCATCTGTTCAGGAAACTGCGAACCGCTCACGAGGGTAGATCTGTCTGCCTGCTCATCTTCCTCACTCCGACTTCATTTTAGTCCTAATTGATCCGCACAAACGCGCTATCTACGACACAGTGGGGCAGCGCGGTTTAGACGTGGAAGGCTGGGAGTTGGTGGCGCGACAATATGGAAAGGAGGAAATAGTTGAGGAATATGAAAGGCTGAAACGACGAAGAGAAGACGAGGAGCTGAGAAAAAGCGTCAACCCTGCCGTAATATTCTCAGTTTGATTGCGTTTAGTAGATGGTAGTGGGCAGTGGTTTCAGGGTCTAATGGAAGTGACAGTTAATGCAACAGACCTCTTCAGTCCTCAGAGCAGCGAAGAAGCTGAACTCGACTACGAAACAAGGTTTCTCTTTCTTTTCCTACTCATGCTCTGCCTAGCCTGCACTTAAACTGCAAGGAAAAAGTGGAAGGGGTATGAGTAGGCCGATTTCCTAAAAATGGTCGCCAGCAACCGTTATCGAGGTCCGTCCGGGAACACGTATATCGGGCGGCGGGGGTAAGCCCCTCGGACCGTGCATGCCTTCCAGTCCGTTCTATTTGAATGACAGATGCTTCTAACCAAACTATGCCCTCGAAACGAGGGGGCGGGGAGGGGGTATGGGCCGGCGAGGGGGAGAGCCCTTACCGCTGCCCATGTATGGTTTAGCCTGAAACGAACAAATGCCAAAATTGAGAAGAGTGACATATTTTTCCTTCGTCTGGAGTGCGTTATCAGGAAATTTATCAGTTACGATGTCACACAATGGTTTAATGTGATAACTACTTCACGGCTATCTTTGGTTGCATGCATCCTTCAGACCATTCGGATCAGGACATCGGGAACGATTTTTCTGGAAAGTAAATTTCAGACGCTAAAACTGACCGTAAAACAGTTTAACGATTTTTCGTACTACTGTGTCTCCTCCATTCATACTACTGTGTCCCCTCCTTAATTTTTGTATCAGAGCCTCTTCTCTTTTCAGTCGGCGAGTGCGAGTAGCTGTTGCAGTTAGGTGCAGAGGGACTGAGAAGAATGGGTTGTGCTGACTGCTGAGTTGCAGGACGTTTCCCTACGTAGAGATGGCCGGTCTGAGTATGACGCAGTCGATCGAGGCTCCGGTTACTGTCAACGACCGACTGATCTTGCGAGGTTCTCTCCAGTCCTCCAACGGCGTCGGTCTCGGCAACTTGAGCTTAAGTTGGCGCCGTCTGGTCAGCCAGTTAATGTGGGCCGAGGTGAGCCGCCTCTTCCAGACACAACTGCGGTCAACGGCTGTTCTTTAGAGCAATCTGTCTGTCGGTGACCAGCTGAAGGCCTCCTGTAAATTGGTTAGAACCTTCACTAAGCGCTGCTTCGGCTCAGCTAAACTCTACAGCAAGATCTATCTTGACGCCGCTACGCTTCAAGAAATGGTCGATCCTGGAATTGAATTCAGTCAGTGCTGCTGTGATTCTATTGATTGAGTATGGCTGGTTTGCAGGTTTGAACCATCAGTTAGACTTGCACGTCCGAGGTTCAGTTGCAGTGAAACTGGGAGCTCGACAGTCAGTTACTACCACTTTAGTTTTTGACGACAACTTGAGACGACAAGGTCTAATTGGTCTAGTGGTGAGTCTGGTTGATTTCATTCAAATATCTTCCTTCCTCACCCGCCACAACCAACCGGAAATCACTCACCCTTCTGGTTTTTGAGAAGCAATTTGTGGGCTATTTTGTCGTTATTCGCGACCGACACGAACCCTGTGTTTTGCTAATTGTGTGTTCAGATTAATAGTGTAGTGTAGGATGTTGTTTGTTCAGCTTGGCGTACCGGCGTCCTATGCGGTGGTTTCGTGCAGTAAGGAGTTGGTCCAAAATGAAGCTGTGATACATGGTTCTGCCAAGGCAGGCATTGGATGGTTGATGGCCGACCTTGGCTACGAACGAAAGGTGTCGCGATACAGCAGACTCGGTTGTGGCTTTAGAATTGTATTACCCACTGGAAGCCTCAGGGTGCATCTCAAGTGAGCTTTTGCACTCGTTTAACAGACCGGTATGTCGAATTAGAGATCTCTATCACCGGTATCGGATAAATGGTATCGCACATTATCCAGCCCGGATTTGTCTTGTCATGGTACCGATTGAACCGAAGCTATAATGAAGATCGGTGCCTTGGTATTGCTTCGATCGAGACCTCAGTCTATCACGTATTCACGATACCAATCGTACCCATTACATCTATGTAGGTATGGGCGACCATTTTTAATAAGCGATGCTACGAATAATACCGTATGAAGTGAAAGTCCACCTATATTCATACATGTAACAGGGGGTCTGCCCCCCACCCGACTTAGGCCAGACCCCCCCGGTTGGGGGGCAACCCCCCCCCCCCCCCCCCCGAGACGATTTCACCGACCCCCCTCTGATTTTTCTGGCAAGTCAATTTTTGCAATTTTTACACTTTCACACACAAAAATTGCCAAAATCGCCTGCAAAACAGCACTTTTTAGCTGTATTTCAGCCCAAATTAGCGATTTTTGGCAATTTTCAGCCAAAAAATTGCGATTTTTGAGCGTTTTTTAGTGCCCACTCCCTCCCCCAAAATTTTGCCTCAGACCCCCCCCCGGCCGGCGCCAGACCCCCCCCCCAACCCCCCCCCTCCCCCATCGGCGGATGACCTGTTACATGTATGCCTATATTAGTTTGTCTACACACCCAACTTCTTATAACATGAAATCGTTTCGAAATCAATCAAGAGTAGAAGTTAATTGCAGACTAATCCGGTCTTCCCAAACCTATCAGATGGACGTGGTGCTATGTGAGCAGAGCGACTACACGTTAAGCAGTTTTCTCTACGGAGTATTGGTGCCCGGTGTGTGTTACGTGTTGCTCAAACAGTTGCTCAAGCCCTACCTGGAGCGCTGGCAGGACACCAGCGAAATGGAAAGACACATGCGTTCCAAAGAAGCAACAGAGATCAGAAAGCGGGAAGCCAAACAAACGGTATTTCTTGGGCTGCTTATATCAGGTATCCAATATGCAGATCTGGTGCGTATTCTTAGGTGGAGTTGATGCGCGAGACAGCCGATCGACTCAAACAGCAGGAAGAGAAGAGAAAAGGCTTGGTTATTATAGATGCAAAGTATGGAGATATTTATTCCACTAGGAGCAATCAGTACAGGTCAGTCTTTCTTTCTGCGGCATACAGTTTATCCGTGCAAAGGGGTAAATGAAAGTTCGTTCACAAAATGGCTAAAAGTTTTTGACCATAAATTACTCAAATGCTAGTTTTAGCTCTAATTCAACTGAAATTGTAAAATTAGTCTGTTTAGTAGTTTTATATAAGATGGGAAATTACTTCCCAGAAAAGGGCGAGGGTGTGCAAAAAAGCTTTCTGAATCCCTACCTAATCTGGATATCGGGTTCTCGTCGGCATGGGCATGGCATGGCATGGGCTGAGCCCCTTAAATTGCTGATTGATCAAGATACTATACTATTGTTGTTTGTTGCTTCAGTAATGCAGTGGTGGATGTTACGGTTCCGCTACAGACCTTAGTTGTAGACTCAAAACTTCTGCTCTGTGATGCCAGCAAAGTAAGTAAACCTACGCAGTTCTGAACACTTACCTACCTAACTCCCAAGTCTGGCGCATTTCAGGCGCAACTACCTGGATTCTACGACCCGTGTCCCAGCGTAGAGAAGATGCTTCTAGTTAGGTACCGATTTCGAGGCGTAGAACATCGAGTCACTGTCACCGATTCGCAAGGTTTATTTATTCCAAAACAATGTAAGTTAATTGCCTTTCCAGAGGCAGCGATGCGCCGTTATTCTGGCTTGGTTTTTAGCTCATAAAGTCTGCTGAAAGCAATGACAGAGAAGGATCAAACCAAATCTACGTAGCTACCGAAGTGACGGACATCGCCAGTCAGTCGTTAGCCGTTATGTTAGTTTGTTTTAGTTTTCTCTTGTTGAATTTACTGTTTATCACGAGTAAAGTTGTTGCTAGTATTTCGAATGAGTAAAGTTTGCGGTCAATGTCGCTGACTCATTGCCATGTTGTTTATACGGCAGACGGTGCTCTACCCGCCTTATCGCTGAGTTTTTTCCTGTCGGCCGTCCAGTCTGTGCGTGGGTGAAAAACAGGTTGTTGGAGGAGTCTGTGTTTTCTGTTCCTTGTTCTCTCGGCGCTTGCTAGATAGTTATCTGTCGTAAGCGTTTTCTGCTCATAAGTCACCCACTTTGCTCTCAAATTTATCTTTTCCTGTGTCATATAATTATACTAAGAGAATTCCACCATCATTGATTATTATTGGCCGTTCGCAAATAAAAGCGTAGAACAGGTTGTTTCTGCATCAAAATTGATTTAACCGGCCGTAAGTGCGCATTGCGCTGTAAAATACGGCGTACACCCAGTCCTCTATCTCCTGCATTGTGACTAGAGTAGTGCGCGTGATGTGTAGTTTGGCTGTCGTAAAGTTTTCTACCAACGTTTTAAGTATACAGTGTGACTATATGACCATCATAGGCTCAGGGTGTATTAGTGATGAGATGCGATTAACGTAGGCGGCGGCTATCAACAAAGTACTAGAGTGAGCTTACATGGACCGGGGAGGCACACCACCTCCCCTCTCCAGTCAAGGCACCTCGGCTCCCCCTGCCGAAAAAAATTTTGGCAATTTTTTGGAAATTATTCATGTCATGGCTTGAACTGAACAAATTTAGACCAGTGAAACCCAGTTCAGTTAGAAGAGAAGCGATAATTTACTAATGTTTCTGTGTTATGGTGAGCTGACGAGTTGTTTATCTGAGAAATTCTCTGTCGGAAAACAGCGCGCCTTACACATTACGCCATTACGCTGAATGACGTTTACCTATCAATAATATGAAATCAGCTCTTAGCGTAAATGCATGTTGCTACCTACGTATTTATTGTGTTTCAACATGCAGGTTACCTTTAAGAAATGTCGCTTAGATTTTTGAATTCGTTGTTTTGCTTTATATTGTCTAAGATAGGATATCCAAACTGGGGCGTTTTCCATATCAGTTTGCATGCATGTGCTTAGGGTTTTCCGTGCCGTTAACGTACGTACGTATTTGCAGCAATACTATTCGTTGATCGTCAAGTGGCGCTGTGAGACAATGTCGTCAGTACCTCCAGATGAACCCCCTCCACCATATCCGGGTTTGCCCGGTTCAGAACCTCCAAAACAGGCGCCTTACGCTCCAAACTACGCTCCTGCCTACGTGCAACAGGAACAAATGCAGACAGGCGCTCCTCCGCGTGAGTAATACAGTCGGTAATACTGGGATGTCTGAAGTGTCTGTTGCATACATGTAACAGCTCCGGGCCGACCTGGGGGAGGGGTAGGGGTTTTCGTCCGGTGGGGCAACATTTAAAAAGCTCCAAAACGCCTGGAAATCAGTTTTTAGCAGGTTTTTTCAGTAAGGACGCTAAAAATCGCTATTTTAAGCTGCCAAATAGCGTTTTAGAGCTAAAAACAAGCAGAAAATGACAAAAAGGGCCTCCGAAAACACAGATTTCTTTTAAATAGCAGCAGTGGAAATGCCAAATTCAGTTTCCAAAGGCTTTTCAAGCTAATTTTACGCTAAAAATTAGTGATTTCTGAGCCAGTTTGTTAGTACTGGAGCCACTGCTAGTACTTGTATTTTTTGGGTCAGGGGTCCCTTAACCTGTCTCGGAGGGTAGGGGGGTTGGCCTTTCTAGCAGGGGGTAACCTCCAAACCGCTAGTACATGTATGGTCTGTTCTACTTTCAGCCATGGCTATGCCTCCGCCGGTTCAAAGCACCGTCATCGTCACCAATGTTGGCAACTGTCCTAATTGTCGGGTGAGTTCACTTTCATCAAACCTTGCTGCTATTCCGTGTCTAGGTAACGACCTTAAAAATACGTACGACTGAAAAATTTGTATTAAGATACTCTGCTTAGTTGCTGAGAACCCTTAAAATGACAACACATTTTTGCAGTGAACAAGAGCGATTCCGTTGCACTTAAGAATTAGACAGATTCCGACTGCTGAGCGCTAATGAGGCTTTACTGGTGATGTAGAATCTGTTTTATTATGGAGTGCAACGGAGTAATAAAAATCGCTCCTGTTCATTGCCAAAATCTCTGTTTTGACTTTGAGCCCAAATATCTCAGGACCCAAGCAGAGTATCTTAATAAACATTTCTGCAGTCTTTCAAGTTGTTTATCTTTCATACAAACAGATTCATTCAAATCGGTTGAGAAAGATTTACGCTTGCTGCAGTAAAAAAACTGCTGGGTTGTTTTTTGGCACTCTCTGTTTATGTACCACCGGAGATTTCCGCTTATAAGACCACCATAATCAGATTTTGTGTAATTCCGAATAAAGTTTTACAAGTCAAGTGTAGAATTGTCTGACATATCTGGAATAATCATCTATGTGATACAATTCAACTTTTGGCCAAAAAACCGTTTTTTGCAGTGTAATAACTTTTTCCAGTTATAAAACCATGGTCTTCAAAAGGGCGCCAAAAGGTTATCCTAAATTTGGGCATTTTCCAATTATAACAGTCAGGC